>JAOVYW010004105.1:0-13434 GCA_025775045.1 Hiodon tergisus | reverse complement strand
CACATATGTATTTTAGACCCATTTTCACCTCCAAGCATTAATAAATGACACGGCCAGCCCATTTGATGAAATTGGCGGCATGTTGTAGTTTCGGGGGAAATTCAACGGCCTGGTCTATTCATTTTCCAGCTCTCAGTCGTAAAAGTTAATGGCAATAATAATTGGCCAAAAACTGTGTACCGTTGACTCCCTCAGTAAAGGGACTGGGTATAATTAACATTTACTTGGATAACATTCTTAGGGATTTCCTGCTCATGAGGACCTAGTAAGTTTTAATTGGCTAAATGGTTTATTTAATGGACCTTGCCCTGGCTCCATATTGTCCCAGTTCCAACACAAACTCTTGACAACTATGTAGTAAGTAAAAAAAATAAAAAAAACGTTTCACTGGTAGCTTTAACAAAGACCCAACTAGGTTTAAAACTTTTGAGACTGAACATTAAAGCAACTTGGCTTGACTTTCAAGACACTGCAAGCAGCTGTGTAACCAGTGACCATTTACAACAGCTGTATTCCATCTTTGCTAATATTAAAACGGCTACGGGGTTTCCCTCTCGTTCACATTATGAATTAATTCAGCACAACTTTATTTTTGACTTACACATTTTTTAAAATATAAAATAGCAAGATTATGCAGGGATCCTTAATTAGGATAGTCTATGGTGGATATATAAATTTAACGAAGTACATGTTATGCAAGGTTTAATCACAAATAAAAGCAGCCCCTTTATAACAAGTTGGCCTATCCAAATATCCAGAACAAATCTGTAGTTCCATTATAGTATTAGCCTGACAAATTCTTGAATTAAGAGTAATTCGATCTATACAATCCAATCCTTATTCAGTGTAAAGTATGAAGAGAAAGCAAATAAAAATGATAATCTTTAAATATAAATATACATAGAAAAAGGATTTCTCGGCTTATTGGCCATTAGGCTACTCATAAATCAATTCAATGTTTAATTTCCTAATGGCATTACTGATATTAGTGAGGATAAAATTTTTGATGAGAGGTGTCCATCTACATCTACACGTAAAGCTTTTCATTTTATATTGTTGTTTTGTAATTTCATTCATATGTATAATATATTTTTAAATCAGTGTGACCTGACATATAAATGAAACGATTTAAAAGATTATCCCTGAAATGAATATATGCCCGTATTATCAATTTAACCAAACAACATCATATATTCAAATATAAATATAAATATTCAAGAAATCCCGCTATTGATATGTTTTATATTGTTTACCATGTTGCCTTTATCGTCAAAGCAAACCTATTCATTTTTTCTGTACATATATATATTGTATTAAATTAAATTCTTAACAATTAGTAAATAATATATAATAATATAAAGTTATGTAAAGTAAAGTTTCTTGATTTTTATATCAAGTTTGAATGTTTATATAATAGATGTTTATCGCTAACGCGATAAAATTTAAATAAGTTATTCAAAGATACCCAAACTGCAAAGCAGGATGATTTCAGTTCATTCCTCAGAATAGGAAACGGAAAATTATTAATCGGTAGTGTATATCTAGGCGTTCCGTAGTTTCAAATAGGATATACGTAATAACATATATTATAAAACACGGATATAGTATTTCAAAACAAAAGGTAAAAGATATATAGCCGCTTTATCAGAAAGAAGCGTTTTTGTCACTTAACTTTTTCATTTTTCAGCGCCTGGTTTCAAGGCTCAAGGGGGAACTTGATCAACTCAACATTTCAAATTGGAAGTCACAGAGTCGAATTCTTTTCATAATGATTAAACTGTGCGGCCTTTTAGGACTAACGTAACATTTACGAAGCATTAATCTAATTTTTTTTTTGGGTTTACAGTCATGAAGATTTAGACGTTCTAGGTGTTTATGATTATTTGTTCTGTAACTTATCCGACGATCATATCATCCAATGCTGCCCCATAGAGTTTTCAAACATGATCGATTTTGGAGAAGGCTAGTTTTTTTTTTTTTAATCGCTGTGATATGAGTCCTTAATGTAGACGAATACATTTTTAAAAGATTTTTTAAATATCCTACTACGTTTCCCTACTGACGCAATTATTAACTTTAGTGAACATTGTCGTTATATAATTATCCAAGCTTGCTGCAGAAGTTGTGGTGGTACTTATTCCTCAATCGTGCTGCCGAAAGTAAGTCAAGTGTTATCACTTCACTTATTAACATTTTAAATAAAGAAAAGCTATGAAAATAGAAATAGACTGTCTGAATTTTAAGTCAGGTAGTCACCTCATTTATTTATGAACAGTAGGTACAAGAGTAATTATCGCTATAATATTTGATATGAATATGATATTCAATACCATTAAACCCACTTCGGTATCCACCTTTTATCCTATTGAAGCTATCTAAGCCCATCTGCTTAGATGTTTTGTGAGTTCATAGGAATCGGTATGCCTTGGATATCAAATAAATCTCATGACACCATCAATTTAAGCAGCTCCTACCTTGTGGTTTTGGTAGGACGTGACAGCAATGAAAGCAGTTTCAGGGAACACATGAGTACAGAACGCTGTGTTTTTGGAGCCAAATCCATTGTTTTCATCCGCTTTCACAATGTGGATCCTGGGTTGGTATTTGTGCATGGAGTTCAATATAATCTAAAAAAAAAAAAAAGGAATACAAATCAGCATTAGTGTTGTCCTACAGAGCACCTGCAGCCATGCTTAAAAAATAAAGACCAATGGCAATTTGCAATGGCTATCAGGTATTTGGAACACATTTAGGTGAATAACCAACAGCACACCACGAAATTGTTCCTTACCCTGCTTCCGGGTAAATGCTTAGGCTTGATACCCACTATTTTCCCCAAGGAACACTTACAGATGCCCTTCCACATTAGTGTTAAGAAGAAGCATAGCTGCCTTGTTAGCTGCTAAGGAAAAAGGGTTAAATTCACACTGAAAAGGAAAAAAATACCCTCCCCTGATGAAGACAACTCACCAGTTGTGGTGACTAGTGCCTTTTCTTCCTTTAACTTTTCAACGTGAAATTAACCCTCCCGTTTCATTTGAAATATACAACACTTGACATTAAATTATTTTCCTTTCCTACAACCTCATGTTATACCATCCTGTCCTAAGTTTTCCAAATCCAGCATCAAGATCCGTTAGCATTCCGAAACGTAGAGTTGAATGTTATTACAGATACAGACGTAGAATGTTTTCCTGATAAGCCAGACTTTGAAGGGATCACCCACTTCGACAGTAGAGGGTCTTCTCACTGTCTCTCCTATCAGTTATCGTCCAGTTGCTCTGTTTCTCAGGCCCTATGATAGCCCTTTTTTTATAAATGGAAATGACATTAAATGTACAAAGCCCTTTCATGTGTTCATGTCTAATGGGTATGAAGGATCAAAACATAAGTTTGTGTCTCACCTTCCTCTTTCGTCTAATGTGGTTTATTTTTTCTTGAAATGCTTTTAAATATGATTTAATTGGTGAATTGTCCAGTTAATGTATTTCTCAAGTTTCCTGGTAAACCTGCAATACTATACAGTACAGTTCCAACATCAGGCCCAGTTATAGACAGTAATAAATTCCTTTTTAAATGGCAGGAGTGACAACTAAGCAGATTATTTGTAGATAATGGATAGTTTGAATTAATCCTTTGCCTCACTCCCATTTTCTGGCATTTTCTGGTCACAAATCCATAAGCTGATAATTTTTAACATACGAACAATTACAATATTGTGAATCAAAACCTTAATGAACTTGCACTTGCAGCAGAAAAATAAAAGACCTTTAATTAGACATTAATTTAAAAAAATTATTGTAATGATTTTAGGGCGTAGATGTCACCAACATAATTTCAAGCATGAACATTACAGCTGGGAGCATTTTGAGGAATTGTTTTAAAGAAATAAAACAACAAAATTAGCAAGCAGTGAATAAATATGCTTACATGCCCGAAAGGATCAAGGTGGTTGTTTGTTAGTTTGAGCTTCTGAAAGGAGACAAGCTGCCTCATCCAGTGAGCTCCTGTGGCTGGTGAATCAGGGTGGACATACAACCTTCCAGGCATGGCGGGCTCTGCCTTCCCCGTCACAGACCTGTGCCAAAGTAACACGTACACAGTGTTCAGACTGGCATTACATGGTCATGTGATTACCTCATGGCTCTGCTTCCATCTTACAGATACCTGAGCCAATTCAGGGTTTCATTGACTATATGGACTAACCCCCCCCCCCAAAAAAAAAAAAAAACAAGGTTGGAGTTTTAGAAAATCAACAGTTAATGATTGATACAGCATTGTGTAGAGGGAAAGTAAATACAATTTTTGTCATATTTCTTATCAACAATAATAACATTGACCTCATGGATATACATATTCAAAACAATCCTTAAAACCAACTTAACGACAATGAAACTCGATTTCATTGTTATATTACTCGACTCAATGGTGAAAGAGATAACTCAATGAGTAATTGTGAATGTATAATTAATTCAAATTTCAATGCGCTTCTCACAGAGAAGCTAACTTGCTACGTCTCATCTGTACTTTCTGTTATTTTTCTGAAGGGTCTCCAAATGAAAGTTTATTGACAGAGTGACTGTAAAATCCTCCAATCAGATTTTGAATTGTACTAGGCAGGATTCCTGCACTAGCGGTCTGCACCATCTCCGTGACTTGGAGAAGGAGTTGTGTGTCCTATTCTTTGATTGCAGTTACGTGACCCTGCATATAATTAATGTAAGCTATCTGTTGAGATTTTCACATTTACATCAACTCTGCTAAGATCATAGTTTTTTTTCTCCATTTGATTCCTTCTGCTTGTGACAAGTGAAAATGGGCAACTGGTGGAGCTATTGATGATAGATGATAGATGCTAGCATTTCGCTATGGACTGTTATGGAAGGATAAGGGATTTGACCTTTTGAGCTGTTTCACAAAGGCAGCTAAACTGCATCCAGATTCATCGAGATACCTGCAAGCAGTTATATAGCCTTTAAAAGCCTTCTTTAGGTGACCAGGACCTAGTGACTTTAATGGTTTTATTATCCTTCAAACTTGATTGAACTTCAATTTTTTCTTTTCTCATATGCATACATATGCATATATACCTATTGCAAGTTTTACCTGGGGAAATAATGGTATTCTGGTGGTATTCTAATCATTGTTGTATTTTACTCTTAGCCCTGACAAACAAACTCATACAAAAGGTTATTGTAATCATTAATTAATTCATAACAAACTTAATTAGTTTTTTGTAACGCATACAAATAAAATCTTATTTGCATTGGAAGAGGCCCCGTGGCAAGTACACAGATAATCTTATAACAGGTGGATTTATTGGACAAACTTTAAGACAATGATTAATTCATGTTGATACCTACACAGTCCATCATTTTTCTTTTGTTCTGAGTCATTGTAAATGCAGGTTTTGGTCTAAATTAAAGCTTGCAGGAACTAACAGAATTATTTGTCTTTCAGGACACTTGGACACATATAAACTGAAACAACTACAATTATGAGTAATGTGAAAATCATTTTAAAAGTTGTAAAGAAGACTCAGTGTAAGAAATTATATTATAAAAGCATGTTTATTATATTTGGATGACGATGTTGTGCCTTCCGATTGTATTGTGTGGCTCTTTTTGGTCTTCTTGCATTAGTCTGGAACTAGGAAAACCCTGTTAGTGTTAGTGTTCAGTTGTCATGGTACTGCCTGAATGGTTAACCTTTATTTTATATCTTGAGAACATTTTTGTGTATGTATCATTGTATATCCTCACCATGTGTTGGAGTGACATTCTGACATTCTGTGCCTCTAATGGAAACTAATTTTGGTAATAAAATTTTGGTTTAAATAAAGCCCAGCTAAGCTGTGTTTTATCAACTTATTGGGGCATGTAAATTTAAACCTTTAAACCTTCCACTTTAGGAAAACAAAGATTAGGTCTACACTGAAACGACATAACACTACAATCTAACTGGCATGTCTTCCTCTTGCCATGTCTTAACCCCTTCAGCATTTCTTAGAATTTAAAATGACATTAAAGTCATTTTATTATGCCCGGTGGTATTATTTCACATCCTAAAAAAAATGTTTTTTTTAAATACTGAGGATGTGTTTCAAATAATATTTTTGGAAAATTCCTATAAATATTATATTTGTTTGAAGTTGAATTCAAAAGATTCAAATCTCATTTGAAAGTTACACTAAGTATACGCATATGTGTGGCACAAGTAACCTTCTTTCTGCGCATTTGTAAATGGATCTATTTATTTAGTAATTACCGATACAAATGTTAACTAAATTTAGCCATCGAGTAGCTAGAGAAGCTTATTTATACTTTATATTTGGAGAGAAAAAAACTTTAAAATATTTACTGTATTATAAATACATTACATACAAAACTTTAAAACTTTTTTTTAATTAAAAAAATACAGTTTTTTTAAAATGCCTCCGTGCATTTTTACAAAATACAAACGCAAACGCAGAGAAAGAAATACTAGTTACAAACCACTTGTTGTCAGCGAATTTGTAACGATGATCATCTGCCGGTACTGCATCCATCAACAGAATGTACTTCGTTTTCGGATTCAGTCCAGTAACTTTCACTTTGTACCCTGGAAACATTCGCCTAGAAATAAAAAAGAAACATAAAGTGAAGATAATTATAATACATCCGACGATACTACAACTGTGGATTAAACGGATAAGTTAGATGTATGCAAGACAAGTGACAATTGGCATTTTATGGGTTTCGGGCCGCAGCTATGTTGGCCGAATGGTGAAATAAAAACAGGTTTTATTTGCTACACATATTTTACACGCTACAACACGTCATTTTAAAGATCTCATCCAGGTTTTTAAAGGACCGCAATGGCGAGAGAATGAAATTAAATGACATGTCAAAAGAGAAGTATATAATTAATTCATAATATATTATTTAAAACCAATTATTTTCAAAATTACTGAATAGTTTATAAATAAATAAAAAACGACCTTCTTCTGTGTAAGATCGATATACATAGCTCGATGTTAGTTTGTTAAAACTTTCTGAGGCAATACGTATTATATTATTATTTATTAAAGTAACTTTTCTCAGACCGAAAATCAGACTGCTCAGATCAAAAGTAATATGTAAAGTAATTACGCCTTAGTTGTGCAAGGACAAGTTACATGTAGATGTTATATAGTGGCTGTTAATATATCATCTCTTAGAACTATCATTGTGGGTTATTTTGTTTAACAATTCTAACGTATGTAAAAAATCTATGATAGAGATAGATTTTTTAAAGCGTGCTAATTTTTTCCAGTTTGAAGAATAGAATCATTTTAGTGAAAATGCAAATGCTACAAAAAATAATGTAACCGATCTAATAAAGTGAATTTCCTCGTATTTAAATTGTGTTCGATTCTTTGCAAAGAGAATGCGTTCAGGCAACTTTATAAGTTAACTGTTTAGACATAGGGGTCTATTTGAGTTTCATAAATTGCAAGAATGTTTTAGTTTAATAAGTCAGAGAAGTAGTTACTCAAAGTCAGTGATTTATTTTACATTGCACGTACATTGAGAGAGTACCAAGCAAAGTATCACATTTACTAATTTTGTAAACGACGATCATGTTAAATAATGAAACATTGTGGGTAAATGAAGACCAACTGTATCACCCCGAAATTAAAAGGGCGACATGGCCAAGACTGTGGTGGCGCAAAATCAACAGAGAATAAAATTCAAATTTCCCTCCCACAATAAGTCTGGACCTTAAAATGAGGTAACCCCAACCAATCCTGGTGAGTTCGCACTAGCTTCTCTTTCGTCACAGCCTCATTATAAAGAAATGTATATACAAGCTATGGGAGTAAAGAATTGGACGAGGCTACGCGAATGAAAACTATAACATAACTAACGTTTAAAAAATCTTACACCCACATGACCAAACATGGCTTTTCAAATGAAAAAATGTTTCTTACCTCCCAGCTTTGGTGATTATCATTTCAGTGCTCACTTCATGGAATTTTGTCCATAATTCTTTTTCATGCAAGTGAACTTCTATGCCCTCCATTCCCTATGTAAAAGAGAAAAATCAAAGAGGTTTTTTAATGGGGTAACATTTTTCTGTGCTTTAATAAGGACACGCGCATACACATTGAACTCAGACGTCTTCAAACTTTAAGAATTACAAATAACAAGGAAAAGATCTTTAGGTTACACAAATAGAATATATTATATTGTGTTAAGATTTTTCAAAGTGGCCTACCGAAGAACGTAAAGTGTTAATGTAACATGCAATTAATAAGTAATTGTAGGCAAAACTAGTACAGTATGGTACGTGATTATTATTAATCATCACCGCAAAATGAAGAATTCAGTGAAGAATTCCGAATGGTAAAGTTAAAAGAACTATATTTGATTAATGCAAATCTGGTACTAAGAAAATTATGATAACACATTATATACTTTTCTTTTAAATGAATGGGGGAGGAGAGATTTCCTACCAATCGATTTTAATTTCTACAGAGAATACATTCTATTTTGTGTATTTAATTTAGTACTTTAAATATGATGTGACATAATGAGATAGAAATGAATTTGGCGTCATTTACTTTTATTTGTTATATACATTTACTAAACCTGTGCAACATATACGAACACATAACTAGCACCAATTAGACAATGACAACAAATTGATCATTCAAATAAAGCGCTAATTTTGTTCTATAGCTCTTTGTGGAAATAATAATAATAAATAAAGTTTTGATTATTTACTATTCATAACTTCCCCACAACTAATGCTATGATTCAATCCAAAATGATTCCAGGCGTCACATATTGGATTTTATATTCTAGTAATACATGTATTACTTTATATTAATTGTAAATTATTTCTCATTATAAAACATAGTTCAGCATTTAATTAGTTGCTGATGGGGTCCCGTGTGCGTGTGTGTTGAAACCACAAAGTATAGTAGCGTTTAATCGAAATGTTCCTCCACTAGGAACACAATTCTTCTAACCTGTTGAATATATGTTGTCTGCAGAGACGGGGATTTGCTCGAAATTCGAGTTTGAATCTCTGGTTTACTGACATCGTGTAATTCCTTTGAATCCGATTCACTTGGTGTACTTGGGAGTCCAAAAACTTGCTCGGTGTCCGCCATGTCCGGATCGTGGACGGTCAAGGCTCCAACTGCAAGGTGGAAAGCAAACAGAAATAAAATAATCACTTTATCTTGTTCAGCTTCGCCAAAATATAGCGCTCTCCAAAATACTACCCTAGAATTAATACCCAATAGCTTTAAGCGAGGGCGCACAAGAAAGCTAGATTGGAAAGTAGAACGAAACCCAGGCCTAAAATTATATTATATTACCAATAATACATGGAAAATAAAGCGAGGGCAAACACATATTCGATCTATTACATTTAGTTTCTCGTAGTTCTATCTCAAAAATTTTCGTCTCCGAAGTTAAAGAAAATCGACGAGTTCAACGCTGATTCTCACCGTAAGGTAAACAAAACCTCGTAAGCTGTTAATGGGAGTAAAACGATGCGCGTTAGTAGATCTTAATAGTCAAGCACTTCGTCTTCGAATTGGTGCTTTTTTAGGTCCATGCGTTATGTCTCATCCGATTTTTCATTGTATTTATCATTGTTTGATTATTTATCATATAATTGTTAAGTATTAGACAGGAAGACAAAGTAAGCATTATATTCGTATAACTTTACATTTCGATTTATCCATACTGCTTTACTATAAATCGATGAAGTATGTATGAAAATGTTAACAAAGCGACCAAATAGGCCTTTGCCCTGTTAGTGGTGCGGGAAAAAAAGTGATTATACATCGTAATTATAGAACACGAGTATTATTTTACTGAATCAATCAGGGATTATATGTTAACCAATTCCAGTGGGATAAACAGTAGAACAAACAACGATACCGATTCCATTATTACGATAATATGGAACTATACCGCCCAGGCTGATCAGCGACTAACCATGTAGGCTACAATACAGAAACGTGGTCTTGAAATTAAGAAACAGTATGTGTTTACAGTCTATCCAAGATGAGAGGGAGATTAATAACATATATAGAGATAACCACTGATCTTAAAAGCGTTAAGGGCACCTCAGTGGTATTTTACCTCCGGATAGAAGATGGTCTGTTCAGCGTAGCTAATCCTTGTCGGCGAAATTGTTGTTTAAAAAAATAATATGTCAAAAATATAGGCCAACAAAACGGATTTCTGGCTATTTTCTAGTAATTTAGGTCATATTCCGAATGTACCCGAAGATCTCCAAATTTTTCTTTCACTCCAAAGCACTTCCAGGTTTCCAAGACTCCAAAATTGACGGAAAGGATCAAATAGGATATAATTAAAGATTCCTGTTTAGAGAGTAAAATGACTGGACCATCAATTGTTATTCTCTTAAAGCGTTCTTATTGCATCTTAAGCCTTTACCGGCGATGGTGTTGACCATTGCAGTAGCAGTCCTCAGTCCTCATCCAGAAGAACAGGTCCGTCTCCGCCTCTCGGTGTGTGTGTGTGTGTGTCTCCCACAGCCTGCATCCCTCCCCCTCTCCCTTTCGCTCTATTTCAGTTCAACTTAATTCCACTGCCAGCTCATATGGAACGCGTGAGTAGCAGAAGCTGGGAGAGAAACGAAGCTGGGAGCTTTGCTTGAGCTCTGAGATTACCGAACAGCGACGATCACATCTCCGACTCAAACACCACCCGCCCCCTTATATTCCCCTTGGTCTTTCTCCTTTAGTCTATCGTGAAACTACGCTGAGCGAAATTATTTGTACATTAAAATGAAAGTGATATATGGCAGAGCAAGTTCACTCTTTTACCATACCCACGTTTCACATGGATTAAAATGAATTCCCTTCAGAAATAGAAAAAAATAAGTATGCATATTTATGTTTTATCGTATAAATGAACTTAAGACTCAAGTGAAACGAGGGAGAGGAGAAGGAAAATGTCCGTGAATTAGTGTGAATTTGATATCAACCGGGGTTTAGGAATGAATTCAGTAGGAAACAGAATGAAACAGTAGGCCTATGTTAACGTATTAGAATGTTTTATAGTCCTATTCCTATATCAATATATTCTAGAAGTTTGCAAATGTATTGATTTAAAAGCTATTTTAAATAAGTTTAGACGGTGTGCAGTCTCGTTGCTAAAATAAATAAATAATGAAAAATTAAACAGATGAGGGTATTTTGTAAGGCGGGCCTTGCATCAGATTTAATAAAATGTCGATGGCTTCAACAAAGGAAATGCATTTTGACATAATTGGTGCATAAAAATAAGAAGTTTAATTTTTTTGTCGCTGTAATTTTACTGAGGCAGGATATTGTGATAAAGGGTGTTTTCTGTTTTTAGATTGACGTTGATATTCAACTTGGAATGTCTACCTTAATGTCATTAAAACTCAGTCAGTTGTAAAAAAAAACGTTATTCGAGTATACTTAGTATACTTATAGTTGTATAGTAGTATAGTTGCCTTAACAAAGCGTATAAACTACTTAGAAAGTCAGGATGTAGTGGTTCCTGTAACCGATTACACAATTTGAATCAGATAAATCGCTTTTCAGTACTTCAACAGAACATTTTGCTTTTAACATTTAAGAATGGCCCTACATTATCAAAAAGTTTTTTGGTATTTAAAAAATATATTCAAAATAAGCAAAGCTATTATTTTCTCTAAGCTACACAATAAAATGGTGACTACTGCTGCTCGTTATTAAATTGATCAATTTGATTCTATACTGGTTAAAAAAAAATAATCATTTTGGAATTTTCTTTACTAACACAAAAATAGAGAAGTAACTTAAATTATACATTTACGACAATAGTTGGGATAAAATTACGGGATCATTGGATTGTAAAGAACATCTGGTGTCCATGGGTTGTACTATCGCATGTAATTTAATTCCACGTCAGCAGCATTAATCTGTATAAAGTCAAACATTAAAAACATGACTGCGACAAGTTAATCTCAAATATAACTTAAGAGTTTATAATGATTACACGTGACGCCTTATATACTAGGCTTGAATTATTAAACAGATCTGTTTTGCTTTGGAATCGTGATTTATCTTTCATTCTTGCAACCTTGTTGTATTGTAGTTGCTAGATTATGTAGCTGTGTGCAATGTTTATTTTTAAATAATTAAAAAATTTTAACAAATTATACAAACACTTTTGTGCCACGTAGTGTCGAAAATGGAGGTTCGAAAATTATATGTCCTCAGTTACATTTTTACCTGAATACCCTGTATTATAACAAATTTCGGGCGCTTTGTTCTGTGTAACAACCAAACAAGATACAAATGATTTGCCGACAAGCCCAAGTTGACCCGGCGACGGCCACTTGTCGCACGTGACAGTGAGTACAAAAACAGGGAAATCCTGCACTCATTATGGCTGAACCAAATACCAGGACTGTACCACACAAAATTATATCCTTTATTTTGTCCATGATCACGAATAGTCAAATTTTGCACGAATTTGTCAGACATCCTAGCAAGTCTGAACGGATGAATGGTGTATTTTCTCAACTACTTAATCTTACTGCGTTAATCTTACTGTCTGATGTACGACAATTGATGCTATAGCATACAATGAACCGTTTGCTTTTACAATGATTTCCTACGATTTCCTAAATAATTACTTTCATTATAACAGTTATTTACTTTCTATATCTGGACCTAGGCCATAACGTGCTTCTGCACATAGCCGATTATCAATATGCGTTTACGTTAGGTAACAAAAGCATAGTACACCTTTACGGCCTCTCTGTTAAATTATCGCAATCTAAATAGTGCTGGTACCTGCAGTTCTCCGTCGTATCATACGTCAACGCTATAATCCAGGAACCAGTGACTAATTAATTACAAAATAAATTAGCATACACCAGAGGGTCACAGGGAGCAGGGTTGAGAATTCCTGATTCTGCCAAATTCACAAGGTCTAACTGAGACATAACTGAGACCTATTTCTGCATATAAGCGAAGTTCTGAAATCAATTAAAATGTGTTTGTAGCCTATGATAAATACGCTAATACAGCTTTTTAAATGAGAAAAAGCTTCAACACGTATTTTCTATAGAAACAACAATGAACATGGTTCATTTCACAACGACTTCAAAACTCAAGCACTTTATACTGTTCTATGGAAGGAAAATAAATGCCTACACCGAAAAAAAGAAGATAATAACAATAATGTTCTTCTAAATAATGTGTTTTGTTAATGAACTCTGCGTTTTAGATATAAAATCCTAGGGTTTTCGGGTTTTAAAACGAAAACACTGCTCTATGAAAACGTTTCACTTTTTAGATTAATACATTTATAGATGCTGTTTTGTGTTTTAGATTTCTTAGTGTATATATAATCTTTAGATAGTCATTTTAGATGTCATAATAATGACAAAAACTAATTCCATGTC
>JAOVYW010004104.1:0-10630 GCA_025775045.1 Hiodon tergisus | reverse complement strand
TGACTGACCGTGTGTTTCTGACTGTGCTAATCAACAGTGTCTTTCTCACTGACATGTGTTTCTGACTGACCGTGTGTTTGACTGACCGTGTGTTTCTGACTGCGCTAATCAACAGTATCTTTCTCATGACCACGTGTTTCGCACTGTGTCGATTGTCACTGCGTTTCTCACTGCATGCGTTTCTCACTGGCCGTGTATTTCTCACTGCGCTAATCAACAGTGTGTTTCACACTGTGCTGACCTTCAGTGTGCTCCTTACTATGCTGATCTTCAAGGTTTTGTCACTTTTTATACCAGCAACAATGTTGTCGCCTCTGCCCAAGTAGCAAACTGACTTCCAAACACCGTTTTGTGAGACTCTCGTCATCAGGGGCAGCGACTTTTGAAAGGGTTACGGAGCGTTACCTGCACGAAGCATGTGCATCGTCAGGACGTCAGAAGCTCGGTGGGGTGGACAATGGTAGTGTAGGGCGGGGCGTTGGCAACCGAGGAAGGAGAAGGTGCTCACCTCATGGGCCAACCCAGCAGTATGGGGCAGAGATCCATTCTCAGAAGGCAAACTGTCATTGGGGGAACTGCAGCCAGACACTGGAGTGCTACTGCTGCTGGGGGAGGAGTCTGTAGGGAGAGGGGACATGGAGGGACAATGAGACCAGCAAGTTACAATGAGGCGCTACCGTGTTGGCGTGTTGGTCGCACGCGCAGTGTTGGCCAGAGTGGCGCCTGTCCTGAGCGATGGAAGGAAAGGGGGCCGTGGTGTCATACCCAGGGTGTCAGGGACTCTCTGCTTGAGGGTGGGCGGGGCGCTCTCCTTCCGCGTCAGTGGGCTCTTTCGGGTGTTCAGGTGCTTCTTCAGCTTGTTCCTCACCTTCAGGTTGGGCTCCGAGGCTGCACACAACAGCAGTCATCGCATCACCACTCCCGGCAGCTTCAGCCCGTGCTCGGAACACAGGAAGCTGATCTCGAAAGCGGTGGTGCTTTGAAGGATGTGGTTACATCATGCAGAACATAAGCATGATAAGCGGCGTTTGATTGGGAAATGAGCGCAGACAGAGCGAGCGAGAGAGAGATAGAGAGAGAGCCCAGACAGTGAACATGCACACTATATGGACAAAAGTATTGAGCCACACCTTTTAATCATTGAATTCAGGTGTTTCATTCAGTCCCATTGCCACAGGTGTAGAAAATCAAGCACCTAGCCATGCAGTCTGCCTTTACAAACATTTGTGAATGAATGGGTCGTTCTAAAGAGCTCACTGAATTCGATACTATAATAGGATGCCAACGTTGCAACAAGTCAGTTCGTGAAATTTCTTCCCTCCACGATCAACTGTAAGTGGTATTATTGCAAAATGGAAGCGTTTAGGAACCACAGCAACTCAGTCACAAAGTGGCAGACCACAGAAAGTTACAGAGCGGGGTCGCCGAGTGCTGAGGCGCATAGTCCGTAAAAGTCGCCAACGCTCTGCTGACTTAATTACTGCAGAGTTCCAAACCTCCTCTGGCATTAACATCAGCACAAAAACTGTGCACCGGGAGCTTCATGGCATGGGTTTCCATGGTCGAGCAGCTGTATGCAAGGCTTACATCACCAAGTACAATGCCAAGCGTCGGATGGACTGGTGTAAAGCACACCGCCACTGGACTCTGGAGCGGTGGAAACGTGTTCTGTGGAGTGACGAATCATGCTTCTCTATCTGGGTTTGGTGAATGCCAGGAAAGCGTTTCCTGCCTGACTGCATGTATAAAGTTTGGTGGAGGAGGGATAATGCTATGGGGTTGTTTTTCTGGGGTTGGCCTAGGCCCCTTAGTTCCACTGAAGGGAAACGTTAATGCCTCAGCTTACCAAGAGATTTTGGAAAATTCTATGCTTCTAACTTTGTGGAAAGGCCCTTTTCTGTTCCAGCATGACTGTGCCCCAGTGCACAAAGAAAGGTCCATAAAGGCATGGTTGGATGAATTTGGTGTGGAAGAACTTGACTGGCCCACACAGACCCCTGGCCTCAACCCTATCGAACACCTCTGGGATGAACTAGAACGCAGATTGCGAGCCAGGCCCTCCCGTCCAACATCAGTGTCTGACCTCACAAATGCCTTTCTAGAAGAATGGGCAAAAATTCCATCAGACACACTCCAAAATCTTGCAGAAAGCCTTCCCAGAAGAGTGGAAGCTGTTATAGCTACAAAGGGCAGATCAACTCGATATTAATGCCTATGGATTTAGAATGGGATGTCATAAAAGCTCCTGTACGTGTAATGTGTAGGTATCCCAATACTTTTGTCCATATAATGTACACCCACGAGAGACACGGAAAGACGCTGCGGTGTCAACATGGCCGACTGCACAACCAGCTGCCACACTGTCCGTCAATCCACCCAGTTAAAAATGTGTGTAATAAAGGACGGTGTGCGGGTGCATTGGTGGAACATGGAGAGAAGAGGTTTTTATATGCGTTTAGTTATAAGAGTGAGATTTTAGACGTATGCAGCTGCCTGATTGATTCTGCAGGGGCTCTCTGTGGCGACATGCTGGGGCTCCTCAGTCACCTGATCTCTTCTGTGTTTAGAGACAGGTGGGTGAATCATAGCCCCTCGGAGGAAAAGCCCCTTAAACAGACCAAGCGAGCTGTAGACTGGGCTGCCCCACTGTTCCGTAAAGGAGGTCGGGTGTGGGAGACCTGGGAGACAATGGTGGGCGTGGCTTACCTGTCCGTCGCAGGGGGGATTCTTCTGGGGTATCGCTGGGGGGATGCGCAGAGGATGCCACCATCAAAGACTGGGGAGGGACGCTTGGGTCTGGGGCGAGCTCCCTATGACACAGGCACGCATACAGACAGACAGACAGAACATACAAGCACAGGGTAAACAATGTGTGCTCTAATGCCCAAATGAGATTAAAGAAACACAGTAATTTTGACCTTAGACGATCACCAAACGTAACAAACTGTCCAGTAATCTCACCGGTATCCCACAGGGGGGCTGCTGATGGGGTTGGAGTTGGTCCGCTCTAAGGCTTGTTTCTGCTTCTTTAGAATCACCTCTTGAAGCTTCTGCTTAACCACGGAACTGGCCACAGCGCCTGCCAATCAACGGCCGGCCAACAATCATAAACGTGTGACACTTTCCCATGTCCCTCCCTTTACTTTACCTCTTTTGTTCAGTCAGAAAAAAAAATCCCCCAACAAAAGCAGCAAACGGGATCACTCAGAAGGCTCACACATCCAGGACACCTGGGTGAGTAATCTGTAAGAGCACACATTCTGCAGAATGAGATGGGGGCGGGGGGTACGTTCTGCCTGGTGATTCAGAGAATGAAGGAGGAAATGGAAAACACACCCCCACTGAATTCCCAAACCTCTGGAGGTGTGGACAGGCACCGTCAAACAAGTTAGTGGTTTTGGATTCAGCCTACATGCATGGAAGTCTGACTGTGCGTGCGTTTGTGAGTGGGCACCAAGCTCAATAAAACTGCGTTCATCCATGAGGATTCATCTGTATTAATCTGTTTTCATCCTCGTTGGTCCCCTGACCACACAGTTCTGATACGCATTCACATCAGAGCACCCAGTTCAAGATTAAATCTGAACCCTCACCCATTCTCCCTTCCTCTCTGGTGACAGGTTGAGAGGCCTTTGGGTTCCCTGGCGTTAAGTTAGTCCAGGGTAAAGCTATTTTATGTGGGAGTACACAAGGTAAAGGCAAAAACAAACCTTTATCAAAGACAGGAGAGAGAGAAACCATTGAGAACTAGTGGCCTGTGTGGAAGTGGAAAAGGCCAAAACCAACCCCCCAAAGTCCTCCAAAACAGGGGGCAGCAGCAGCAGCAAGCAACGGGACATCCCAGGTAAAAACCGCACCAATGAGCTCCATGTACAACTGCCTGCAATGCAAATGTCAGCCAGAGGGGGATTCTCTGGGTTTCTCCAGGGACACTCCTGGAGCTGGCTGAACGGTGATACCAGGTCAACACGACCAGCCCTGACTCAACACTCAGCTCCTCCCCGGCAATGTAGTAGGTACAGCCAATATTTACATCCGTGATACATGCATAGTGGATCTTTTTTTAACCGCTGGGTAAACCACTACCTGTTCGTAAAAACTTTCGACTGGTAGACTGGAGGGAGCGGCCAAACTCGGGTGACGGAAAGGAACTGCTGATTAGATAACTGCAGAAGTCCAGGCACCGCCATTTTCCCGCATGCTCTGTATAACACACCCTCACTGTCTCACACACACAGTCACACACACACATGCACACACCCACACTGTCACACACACGCACACACCCACACTCATACACACACACAGACACACACCCAGACTCACACACGCTCTCACTCTCTCTCACACACACACACTCACACCTGAAGGGATTGGCCTTCCTTGGAAGCATGGAAATGACTACTGCCTCAGGTATAAACTGCACCTCCCACCACCGCTGCTGCTTATCCTCAAATCGAGAGCCAGGGGAACAGTCCGCTAGCTTCTCTTACACATCCGTTTCTTTTCTCTCAAACTCATTTTTGCATATTGGGTGTGAGGTGTTTAGTTTGGTGTAAGATGTTTTTTTAGCTGGTAGGGCCAGAGAGATTGTGCGAGCTCTGGTGACATGCTAATGGGACGCTGTGTTACGCCCTCGGAGAGCGGGTCGGACCCTCGGTCCGGCCAGAACGGCGCCGCCACTCACTCTGCTGGCTCTTGTCCTTGTGCCACAGCTGGTGCAGTTTCTGCTGCTTGTCCTCCTGCTCGCGGCGCCTCTGCTCCACGTTGAACTGAAACGAGACGCGGATGAGCTCGGCTGACGGTCCGGGGGGGGTCCCGGCGGGGCGGGGCGGGGCGGGGCTCACCTGGATCTGCTGGTGCAGCTGCTGCTGGGAGAAGGGTGAGCAGGGCTGGCCCGGGAAGGCGCTGAGGAGGAGGGGGTGGGGCAAGGGCGTGAGCATGGCGGTGTCGGAGCCCGGGCGCGTCAGACGCTGACCCACACGCAGGTCCATGGGAGCCGACCCCGGGGCTGCCACAGGAGAACTCACGTCCGCTGGAGGGAGGGAGGGAGAGAGGGAGACGGACAGATACTGGGTGACCTGACTGGCTTTTACTTCAGTGGGCTGGGCACAAGCAGTCCCCTAGAAAGTACAACACTGTAACACAGCAAAAACTAAAAAACAAAGGTCTGTAATGTATCCCCTATGCGTGCGCACACATACAAATGCTCCCATACAACCGATAGAGAGAGACAGAGAGACAGACACTCATTAGAAAGGCATGAACATCTGTGGCAGGCTGAAAGTGAAAACTAATCCCACGCGGCCATTACAGACAGAGCTGGACCCAAGGAGGGAAAATACCCCCATCATATCCGCCGGCCTCTCCCACACGCAGGCCCCAGCCCGCTTGCCTGTCTCATTCTCCGCAAATTAATGGCTTTCACTGAGTGATTTGCATGTCGTTTTGCATATTGCTTTAGTGAGATTTGCATGGTGGCATCGACACAGTAACCAACGCTGGCTGACGGCGACAACAGGTTCTGGCTAGTTCAGGAAGCAGGCCGGCCGGCCGGAAACCAATTAACCCAACGTTTCCCCACTGCAACCCAACTCAAACGCCGCTGCACCGTGGCAAAGCCCTGATAAGACCTCCTCTTTACGGACCGGTTCCGAACCACGGGCGTGGACACTAAAGGGTCGTCCGTGGTCCGTGTAGGGGCTGCACTGAGCGGCTGAGGCCTACGAGTTTCACGCCATGCAAATTGCGTTCTGTCAGAGTTGAACGCTATCCAAACTGCAACAGTTAAAAACAGACGATGGCCGAGGGTCAATCGTGAAGGACGGAGAGAAGGGAACGCAGCACTGAAGAACTGCTCAGGTCAAACAAACAAAGAAACAAAAACATGAACCCGTCATCTTCGTTGGATTCCAGAGGAACCCGGCTAAATTTAGCCACGGCCTGAAACAATAATACAATTTATCCGGGAGGCTATGAAAGAAGGAGGGAGCGCGGATCACAGAGGGGTGGGTTCCTACAGAACAGTGAATTTGGGCATTGTTTGGAGTGAAAGCTGCCATTATGGACTTTGGTGCGATGACATGTTCTCACACCCCGAGTCTGAAACCACGCATTATGCCCTTCATTCATTAGCTTTTCAAAAGACATAAATCAAAAGAGTGTTTACGCATAGCTTTTAATCAAAGTGCCATTAGAGGAAATATATGAACAAACATTGTTCATTGAACTATGCTAATTTGATTATAAGTATCGCTAAATGATAAACTTAGCACCGTAGACACACACGACGTAAGAGGAATTCCACAAAGCACATGACGTTGGGAGGCGTCTTGCTCCGTTCTGATATCTTTCTTTGTCTGAGGTGTTTACACTGCAGAGTGCCAACGTGAGAGAGAGAGAACTTTGAGAAACTCGCTTCAACTCTGAGGGCCGTATTGTTCAGCTGTTTAATTTCCCAACGTCACTCAGACAGCTACACACCAGCATTATGGAACAGTGTTTCATTTCTACATTCCTAAATAGGAGAATGTTTCGTGGGGGGGGGGGGGAACATGTACTTCACTCATTCCGAGAATTTGTGGCGCATCTATGCTGGCCTATCAGTCGCGGCCGCACTGATGTGTTTGGCGGGACTGACTAGAAAAACAGTTCGAAGCCACAAACTCGGACTGCTCAAGGTGTACGTCCCTCCCATGAAACCAAATGGGCACACTCTCCTGTCTCTCTTCTTCCAAACTGACAGGGACAGGTACTACCAGAGAGGTGAGTTTTTGGAGTTCCCTCACCTTTCTCCTCCTCCCTCTCATATCCTCAGTGAAAATTATTATTACAATATTAAATTATAACCCCAGAAACCCTCACTCAGAGACTGTTGACGGCCTTTGCATACCCACAGAAGGGATGTTTGTCCTTGGTCCAGTCAGAAACAAAAAAAATTCAAGACAATGAAAGTCAACTGTCAGTTTAAATCTCAAAGCCAACAGGGTCTTGCTGCGGTTTTAAATTAGCCATCTTAAAAATAATCGCTAGGAAAACAGGAAGAAGAAAAAAGAAAAGCTGAGCGACATCTGGCCTCTGAGGGGGTCACGGTCCCAATGCTGCAGCCGCAAAGGAAACGGAGACGTTAATTAGCATTGCATCCACATCTATTTTAGGGCGGGAAGAACGTGAACCCTTTTTCTGGGATGTGCTGGGGTCTCTTTCAAAGGCCACTTTTGTTCGCCTCAGTTATCAGCAGAGGTCCCATCCTCTGGCTCAGGGGAAATTTCCACGCAGACATTCACTCGGAGTGAGAAAAGGCGAGGGATGGTCATTTTTTACGAAACAGCTCGATATTTGAGTCGGTTGTTAACACCGAGTTTTAACAGGTAAATAAGCCACCTAACTGAATCAGGGAACTGCCGAGAGGTGAATCTAAGGGTATATCTTCTTTGTGGTAGACTAGTAATTACAAAGTGGGGGCAGTGGTATGCGAGCCAGCAGATTTCTCACAAGCTGAAAGCTTTGAATTTTAGTAAGTAGACAGGGGGGGCCTGATGCAGTCATCATAACTGCCTCTCACCAAACCTTTCATATGATACAAACAACACTGGAGTTTAAAACATGGATATGAACTTAAAACACAGCCCGTAGGCGTGAGCGTGTGTGCTTGTGAGGATTCGAGTCTGTCTTCATACGGGACCTCTGAGATCCCCCCTGAATTCCTCTCCCCCACAGCGACCCCCTCCGTCCCCGCCACTGTGGCTATAGAGCCAGGTTCCTCTGCCCTTGTTCTTCACGACCCAGCTGTAGACCGCAGAAAGCTTCGGCCTAACCCCCGAAAAAGATATTTCAAACAAAAAGGAATTTTTGGGCAGGGGGTGGAGATGTGAGGAGGGGGGCATATTTGAGAGAACCTGACACCCCTGAGAAAGTCACCCCTGAGAGCCCTTAGTCAGGGCTGAAACATTTCAGAATTTCTAGAGCCGAGGCAGGGGGGAGGGTGGGTTGGCAAGCCACGGCCATCCTTCAGAATTGCTGCAGGTACTCTCGCCATGGATACGCAGGAAACCCGAGAAGGTCCGCCTCCCTCATTCCCGCCGGTCCACCTGTTGCGCTCGCCCTCGCCCTCCTTTCTCCTGGACATGTGCGGCGCGGCCAGAAAGCGGGGTTCACCAAAACACTCACGTGGACCCCGATGACCTCCGCCTCCTTTTCTTAAGTCATTTCAGGCACTGCCATGTTTGACAGGCTACCAATTGTCTTGCAGAGCACAACATTTTGTTGATAATACATCCACAGTAACAACTGTTAGCATAACACACGGTCCTCATGCATACTCGACATTAAAATGCAAGTCTTACACCTCAGACTGCCCCGTGACAGACGGACCTACACGCGAACTAGAACCGGCGCCGCTCTGTTGGGCTGGCCTGGTTTCTGAGTTCCCATCTCTCTGCTGCAGGGCTTTATCGAGTTCTCCTCTTATCCAAGGAGAACCTTGGCAATGGAGATGCCAGCAGGCGGCTAAACCAGCGCTGGTAAGAGTCCTAAAACAACAAAGGGCTCTGTTACCGGGCATTGTTTTTTTTTTTTTCCTCCAAGTCAAAAATGTTTGGTATCGCAGATGGAATGCAGAGAAACCCCATCTCCCTCACCTCAAGCCTTCCCGATACTGGGGCCCTGGATGAGGGAAATCGAGAGGAGAGTCTTCTTTGACAGTCTGGCAAACCAGGTCTAGATTGGTCCTGGGAGAGGGGAGCCATGCGCGCGTGCTAGTGCACGCGTGTTAGTGTCCGTGCGTGTGCGTGTGTTAGTCCATGTGTTAGTGTCCGTGTGTGCATGTGTTAGTGTCCGTGCATGTGTGTGTGTGTGTGTGTTAGTGTGTGCGCGCGTGTGTGCATGTGCATGTGTTAGTCCGCGCATGTTAGTGTATGTCAGTGTGCGTGCCTGCGTGTGTGTGTGTGTGTTAGTTTGTTAGTCCATGCATGTTATTGCGTGTTAGTGAGCTTGCGTGCGTGTGTGGGCGGTATTTTTGACGGAAGGTATATCAATAGCGATTTTTAAATGGAAATTGTCAGGCACAGACACGCCAGAGCTAAATAAACAAAGCGACGTGTGGCGAGCAGGAAGTCTTGGCCTCCGCTCCGGCAACACGAGCCTCGAACTCGCACTTCAGGCTGTCTGGATCCAACGATAAAGAGTTCAGCTTCTTCCTCATTAGGTCACATAACAAATCTGTGACATCGCTAAAGTCGTTCTAATCATTGGCATGCCTACATACATGACACCTGTCACGGTCATTTCATTACATGAATGATGGTTTTGTAGTGGCCAGCCTTCCAGACACCCTCTAACCACCCTCCCATGGGATCTGGCAGAGGTGGACCTGGCACGGTCCGGCTATTGCCTGCGGGAAAAACGCCACCATACTGAAATGAAACTAAATGGACCGGCCAGAGGTGGTGGCCGGAGCGGATATGGGCGGGGGAAATTATGCAAATGCATAGGCATTAATGGCCATGTTCTGTGTATTTTGGGTGCTGAGCTAACAACAGGCTTTTACTATTTTTCACCCTCCCCCCTTCCATTCCAAGCAACATTTGCAAGCTTGTGCAAGAATGCCATAGTTGGTTGCGTACCATCGCCACTGCTGCTCAATGGTCTGAGTAAACCATACAACCTCCCCGCTGGTCAGCCTTGGCGAGAGGCACCGTTGCCATTAGCAACGCTGCAAATTCACAACCATGCCTACAGGTTTCCACAGCTCAGGCCCGGCTCCTCAACAACACACAGACACACACTCCTCCCTCACCAGGGGGCCAGAAAACAGTGTGTGAATGAGTGCGTGTGTGTGTGTGTGAGAGAGACAGGGCTTGAGTTTGTGTGTCTCCGCGCGTGTGTGTGTGTGTGTGTTTGCGTGCTTGTCTGAGAGAGAGAGACAGGGCTTGAGTTTGTGTGTCTCTGCATGTGTGTGTGTGTGTCTCTGCGTGTGTGTGTGTGTTTGTGTGTGTCTCTGCGTGTGTGTGTGTGTGTGTGTTTGTCTCTGCGTGTGTGTGTGCGTGAGTGTGTGTGTGTGTCTCTGCGTGTGTGTGTGTGTGTGTTTGTGTGTGTCTCTGCGTGTGTGTGTGTGTGACTCTGCGTGTGTGTGTGTATGAGTGTGTGTGTCTCTGCGTGTGTGTGTGTGTGTGTGTGTGTGTGTCTCTGCGTGTGTGTGTGTGAGTGTGTGTGTGTGTGTGTGTGTCTCTGCGTGTGTATGAGTGTGTGTGTGTTTGTGTGTGTCTCTGCGTGTGTGTGTGTGTCTCTGCGTGTGTGTGTCTCTGCGTGTGTGCGTCTCTGCGTGTGTGCGTCTCTGCGTGTGTGCGTCTCTGCGTGTGTGCGTCTCTGCGTGTGTGCATTTTCATTCAGCAGGTTCAGCGGATCGGTTTATGCATTATGCATTTTACAGCGGGTGAATTTTCCCCTGCGTTTCGGCCCCAAAGTTTCCAAAGCTGATCGAGTTTCCTCTGATCCCGATGGAGTCACGAGGCTCACCGGTCTACTTTTAATTACAGCCGTTCAACTGCACTGGTTTTATAGTGCATCAGTTTCAGCCTTTGCTCACATGTGCCTTTGGACTCAGAAATGTATACATTTATAACCCAATGTA
>JAOVYW010004103.1:0-13435 GCA_025775045.1 Hiodon tergisus | reverse complement strand
TTATATATATGTATATATATATATATATATATATATATATATATATAATGTTGTTACTAGTACTTCATCTAAAAAACATTGATCACAGCAAAATGTCATTTTGTAAAAGGTAGTTTCAAGAGAGTTTCAGTTTTTTTGTTTGTTTTCTCAGTGGTGGTTTCACTGGTTCAATCAATTTCAATTTGGTCCAATCCTGCCAAGTAATTATTATTATTATTATTTTTTTTTGGGGGGTGGGGGGTTTCTATAATGTCTTGGACTGTAGTTTATAAAATTATTCTGTGGAGTCTAAATTGATTTCAAACTTAAACCCAAAGTTTTCACAGAACAACAATATGTGTTTTATGTTGCCTTTCATTCAAAAAAAAAAAAACTGCTGGAAAATGTATTTTGCTTAGGCATGATAAGGAGTGTTAAAAGATGCCGTATTGTGTTGAAGAAAGCTGCATGGACCTGACTATGACAGACATGAAGGAGATGTATGTTTTCATTGGCTCTCTCAGTTCTGCCGAAGTGGGAAGTGCAATAGAGTACAGTGCAATCTATGCAGGCCAAGGACTGTGGCACTTTAAATACAGTCCAACGGATATGTAAGTGTATAGGCAGAAACAACACTTGTATTTTTCTGAGAATATATCTTTAATATTGAATGAGCTTAAAGCGCTACCCCTCATTGTCACATTAAGTTCTGGTTTCTATCACAGAATTACACACATTCAGATATTGCGTGGATGTCATATACAGTCAGCGGAATATAACATATTTTTTAGAACTTGAAACAGGACGTGTGTAAAAATCAGTAATGTAATCAAATAGACCTGGGGTTGTTTTTATTTATTTATTTATTTTTTATAATCCTAGCGAAAATAAATTCTACATCTTTTAATTTGAAATATACTTATTATTTAATATAAAATAATGTCCGCAAAGAAAGTCTTTAGTGTTTTGTGTGAATTAATTGATAATAAGAATGATTCTATTTTTTCTAAACCAAAAGCACGACCAAAATTTCCTACCTATATGGTGGTTGAAATTACGTTGCGTGCCTTTTCATGAACAGTAATTTCTGAAAAGGTTATAAATCATTTGGCTTCATTCATATAGCACTGTACAGAAAGTTCTAATTTTTTTATAGGAATAAATCAGGTCTTTGAGTAATACGTAGTAATGTTGAGTTCTCAGGTTTTATATAACAAATGTTTTAATAGCTTGACATAGTTTATCTTTACAGGTAATGTAAAATAATTATTGGGGTTTTCTTTGTTAGAATTTTTATCTCTTCCAATAATATTACTGTCAGGGCAGAGGGGCAGAGGTGCAGTTTAGGTCCTGGGTATTCTGCACCCCTCCCTCACCCCGCCCCTGGCCCCGTACTGGGCAGAAAAGGGAAGAAAAAAAACATTACCAATACGGCGCTGGGAGTTTGTCCTCCCTTTGCGCCAATTGAGCCATGAACAAGTGGAGGCTGTTTTACCTCTTCAAGTCCAATAACAAATGTAAAATCATCTTGAAAAAGGTGACACTGTTAGAGTTGTTTTTTAACTGGTTTATCTTTCAATGGGCTTTTTTATTATTTAAAACTCTTTCACACTATTTTAAAAGACTTTATTTACAATATCAATAAAAAAATTTGCGGATTTATTTTGGTTTTCAGCTCGTCCCGACGTGAACACTGCTTCTGAATGGGTTAGCACTCTTGAATATCTTTTCCGAATGCTGAAATTAACTCCGTGAGCTAACAGCCAGGAAGGGCTGCACAGCACGTCATATCACGACAAGTTTGTGAAATCTTACATTTTTAATGCAAAGAGTTTGGTTATTTTACGTTTTCAAGAAATATTACACGACGTTCCACCCCGTTTGCGTTACTCATAGATAACAACCATCCCTCCCATGCATATTTTGCTGTGCTGTGTGTTCTCACGTCCCTGTTCTTCCTGCCTCTTTTCTGTTTTTTGTTCTCATTTCCGATTGAACCGACCTCATCATGTAACTTGGTATGTAGATGCGTTTCAGGCGCTGGCAGTTTCTGTACGAGCCAGCGCCTCCGTATGCATGTAGTTGTCTGTGACCAACACTTTGTTATGGTACATGTGCGTCTGCATTTCTGTAAAATTATACAGCATTGTCCCCCGTTAAGTCTGTTAGCATATGCAAAATAAATGTGTATATAACTCACCTGTGTGTCATGTCCACTCAGCGACTGTCCAGCGTCCGCCTCTTCCGCATGGGAACACGTGAGCACGTGGACGGACTGTCAGAATGTAGCTAACCAAGCGTCCCGTGTTTCCTGAGCACCAGGTGACGAGCCAGATTTTCAAAGTGAACTTCGTTGAGCAAACTCTTTGTCTCTAATGCATCGCCATCCTTAAAACCGATCAGACCTCAGGAAAACGTTTCATTGTGTTGCATCGCAGTTCTAAACTGCCATGTCACCAGTAACGATCAAATATGCACTAGACTGTTACTGATAAACCATTAATACTGGATACAATTATTAAACATGTGACTTGCCCTATTGTTAAGGCCAGTACTGATGGAAGTTCTAAGTTTTTCAAATCAGAAAAAACTTTTTTTGGAATCGCCTTTTTTTTTAAAACCTTTTTTTTTTTTTTTAACATCTCGGCTCGTCGGAACGAATCCAACCGCCACAAATGGGGAAGGTGAGGAAGTACCACCAGCCTCCTCCAATCCTAGTTGCTCTCCTTTCCAATCTGCAGGCTACACAGCCCGCACAAGAGGTTCAGCGTGGACTGAAGGAGTTTCCCTTTTGACAGTGCTGCGAGCTTGCAAGTGCCCAGGAAGTCCTATTGAAGGTAAATGAAGGTTTCAGGATATGCTCATTAGCGATGAGCCTAGAGAAACCATGCCAATCTCTCACACCCATGCCCAGGTAGCGCTCTGCCAATTGTGCACCTCCAGTCACAATCGGCAAATGACAGAAGCTGGATTCAAACGGTTGAACTCCAGCTGATAGAGCAAAGTCTGCACTCCGGGATATCAAATGTTTGAAATGCATTCTTTCGTATTTTGGAATTCAGATACTTCTTATTTCTAAAATCTCTTAGATTTTATTCACTGAAAAATCAGAGAAAGGTCGGTAGGTACCCTCCTTTGAATAAAAACATTTCATTTGCTGTGTCCTGGATTTAGTATATCCTTCTGGATCATTTTCAATATTCACTCTATGTATTTTTATTTTCTATAGATATTGAAGCACTTGTGTTCAAAATTCTAAAAAGAGATGTTCTTTCTATTTATTGATGTACTCTGGGGTCAAATAAAATAAATGATAATAAGGACCATGTGGTGGACCGTGAAATTAAATACAGCCATTAACAAAAATAACAGGAAATTTTTTTAAAAAACGTTACAGTAATATTATGTTAGATCAAAAATTATGATTCAGACACAAATTGATGTCCGCCTGATCTCTCAAAGATCACTCTCTAAGATCACGTTCTCAAAGATACTTTTCCAATGCCAGCATCTTATAGTCTTTTCTGAACTCCTCCCCCTTGTGAACCTCAATCACATATCCTGTGTCTCGTCTCTCAGAAAAAGACAACCTTGGTCAACTCGACTAGTATCAGGTATAAGATTGGGAGGTCGTTCCCAAAACATCCCTGTGAGCCACTGCAAACATTGAGTACAAGAACTGAGCTGCTTAGCTGGCAAGAAAAGACTAATTCAATGGAATGTATCAGGAAATACGACTGCATATGTTAGTTCATTGTTTAAGAACAAGCAAGCTCTAAAAGTTTTATTTACCCAAATTTTTACGTTTGTGATTATCACTTGTAGCAGACTCAGTGTCAGTTTTAATACTCTCTAGCTGGTCTTTCAGACAAGGGGTTTGTTTTTAAAGTGTTCGAACTTTAATCAATTTTCCACGACTTTCATACAAATGGTCATGTGACCAAGGTTAAAAGGGTGGGCAAAACACTTGTATGTGAGCATGTGGGGATAGCGAGGGCAAGCAAGGAGTGCTCGACAGAGTCGACACCGCGGATGAGGAAACTGGGAGACAGTCGACACTGCGGATGGGCAAACTGGACGGATGGGAGCCAGAGTCGACACCACGGATGAGGAAACTGGGAGACAGTCGACACCGCGGATGGGCAAACTGGGAGACAGAGTCGACACTGCGGATGGGCAAACTGGATGGATGGGAGACAGAGTCGACACCGCGGATGGGCAAACTGGGAGACAGTCGACACCGCGGATGGGCAAACTGGGCGGATGGGAGTTATCAATGCAGGAAACCAGGACCTTGTTCTGCACATATTCAAAAAGCTACATCCAAGTTCACCTACAATGGGGAGTTGAATCGACTGTGGTCAAGGTGGACTGCATACAGTGAACAGGGTTTATGTTAAATGATACCAATGATACCAATTTTACTTACAAGTAAAAGACATTAGGATGGTTGATGAGGTTAAAATGAAACAACAATGAAAAACACAATGATTAGCTATAAATAGTTTTGAGGACCATGTTTTTTATTTCCCAGCCCATACTATGTGTGCTACCGATATCATCAACATCCAGCAGTCTTAATGCAACTAGAAATAAAATGGCACTCAATAATTTTATTGCTCTAATATTTTAATTGTAATAAATGAGTCGATCTGAGTTGTCCTCATGCCATTTAAAACAGTCTCCGTAGGTGTTCTGAACTGTATTTTTAACATTTTTAAATGTTAAAGTGGAAATTGAACAGCTGTTATCATTGGTGCCTTGCAGCGATAGGGTCCTGGGTTGGAATCAGTTTTGGTTTAGATCACTGGAACCAGGTTTGGGTCACTGTCAGTCTATCCCTGGGTTGAAGTGGAGTTTCTCTGGGCGCTCTGGTTCCCTCCCACGGTGTAATGTCTTACAGGTAGGTGTGAAATCAGCCCTCTGTGTGTGTCTACCCTTCTATGTTGGACGGGTATCTCGCCCTGGGTGTACCCTTCTTCATGGTCTAACTACACTACAATATTCAAACAATCCTCACTTTAAACCACATCAAAGCTAAGTTTGGCCTACAGGGATTTCCCAAGAAAGATTTTTAGCTCATTTTAATAGTGTTGAACCTAAAAGAAGCCCATTCACTTGGTTAATCTCTATAACTCCCCCACTTTGATCTTTTTGAACACAAATTAAACACCATTTAAACCATTTAATTTAAATTCATCATAGCCTGTCGTGTGCGAATGTATCATTATTCCTTTGTGCTACCTACCTATTATGTAGGCAATGAGTACATTTTCTTAAAATATACTTAAATTTAAAATAATCCATCCCCTTTAAGCAGAAACCCTGAAGTGTTCCTGGAGCCCCCCAGAGTATTTTGCTGTTTTTTGTACCAACCAAGCTATTTAGGAGTGGTTATTTAATTATTTTATACTTTTACCTGCTTTTAAAGTTTGAAAATAAATTATTGTTTTATTATTGATTTGTATATAAAGTAATTGCTTTTTAATTTGTAATGACAAACAAAGATGTATAATCAAATTAAATGGGAATAATATTTTGTTTAATTAATGACAGTTTACAAGCTTATAAGACAGTTAATTCGGTTAAGAGACCCATTAAACCTGCATTGCTAAAAAATTTAAGAGTAACAAAGTTTTAACAAAAATATTTGAGCACATTAGTTGCTTTTTACTTTCTTTGTACACACACATAACAACATGTATTTCACAAAAGAAACAGATCACGTCTGTTTTCAATCAACGACTTAGTCAAACCTAATTAACTAAGAAATTGGTTGGTATAAAAACCAACATACACGAGGGGTGAGGAGGGAGGCAGGACCAGGGTTGAAAACCAGTGTGGTTAATATGGAACAGGTTTCTGATACTCCCCAGCGCCAGGTGTCGCCGTGAGTTAAAGACAAGCATATGACCAAAAAAAAAACTAAGTACACTACGAGAAACTTTTGCGCGGGAATTATTGTTTAGATGCCATATACAAGATGGGCGGCGATGTTGATAAAGAATATGCAATGCAAATCTCTAGTAAAGATGAAACCATGACATTTTCGGAAATAGAAACTGTAGCCAATGGTTGGATTGTTGACTTTTTATTCAGTTCTTTGTGTTATTATTTCAAAGAAGAGAAGCAGTTGGATTTCGTCCGGTCATTGCAGAGGCTAGAAGGTAATTTATTACCGTGCCATAACTTAAACTATCTGGCTTCATTGAACCCATAGAGCATATTCTAGACTAGAGTTCCTTATTTTAAAAAAAAAGTATATTATCAGAGTTTGTCTCCAGATTTGATCAGTTTAAATTTATTTCAACTATTAGTCTTTGAGATTGAATTTGAACTGAATTTACCGTTTTTCTTACTCTGGCTGGATGTTTTTTTTCTGCTCTAGCATTGCTCGAGGGATCTGATCAGTTGAAGGACGATCACAAAACGAAGATTACTATATGTTGCTTCCTTGCAAGGATTGTGCATGGAAAAAGCGAAGGTAACCTTATATGTTATTGCTATCGACGAGCAGGGCAAGTTGTTCCAATTTTCTTATTCGGGACCAGTTTCAAATTGGCGAAATATTATAAACCAAGAAGCTTCACTGTGGCAAGTATTTGACTGTACAAACTTTGTGCTGGAAGCAAGCTAGTAACATACAAAGTGTGCGGTATGCTTAAGGCCTCAGCATTTATACGTTAAAGTGGCGAATTACACGTTTAGCGTTTCTGCTTTGTGTAACTTGGCATCACCGACTGCACGTTGCTAAATTCAATGTCTGATTGCTGTCTTGGCGATCACTGCAATCATGGTAAGGCTTGTTATCCAATAGTTTTCCTTCCAGCACACAAACGAGTCTCACCAGGTGAGAGTGAGATCACGTGCATTTGAATTCACGTTCTTGCAGGATATATTTTCCTCGCAAATGCGTGAAAAATTCGAGTACCATATAACCGTTTGGCTATGTCATCTATTAGCCAAAATCCACAGTCCTGCTAAAGTTGTGAAATATCTTTATTTTTACATTTATTTTATAAAAATTAAATGTTCCATTTGCAGACGTACATTTTGAAAGTGACGAACAGATCACACCATTGATGTCTGCATTGTCCACCTGGGAATCCATCAGAGAAACTGTGGCAGACGAGCCCCTTTTTGAAAAAGTCCAGAAGCTACTGTATATCCAGGTATGGTTATTGTGTCTCTGGTTACCTTGAAACTAAAATGGTGTGTGTGATTCCCCCAAAGAGGACCTATAACCTGTGTTATTACTCCTCCAAAGGGGGGGGGGTGTGTCTTATCACAGCCTTTTGTTACTCCTTTCAGTCTGTGGCTGTGTACATAGAGAAGGGCAGTTTCGTCAAGGCAGCAGCGATACTGGAGAAGCTGGCGCACAAGTATGAAATACCTCAGGTAACCCTCCACAGGTGGTTTTGTTCTCAACAGTAAATGCTGTTTTGCTTCTGTTTATTTTTTTTGTTAAGTATTTTGATGTATCTTTGTTTTAGCTGAAATAGTATAGATGACAGGATTCTTGTACTGGGTACTTCATTACTCCTGTTCCTAGGCACAATTCTTTATACTGCTGTTTACCTCAGATTAGTGAATAAATATTGGTGGTTGTGACCTGATGTTGGGTACGTTTTGAAGAATAAAAATGCAAGAGGTTTTCTACTGCGACGCCTACGCCCAGTGGTGTGTAAGTGGTCCCACATGGCCTCGTACAGAAGCTGGCCTGGGGTTCAGCCCCCCGCACTGGTTTATGTAACTCATTAGCCAAGTTTTCTGGCACATTTGGAGGGGAGGGGGTACCTAATGGGAGATTCCTGGGCACAGCGTTTGCTCTCTTTGCATGTTTTTTGTGCTGTTAGTCAGACTAAATTAGAGGTTTACAAGGCATGCTCGCAACAAAGGTGTGCAGACTGTGTGAGCATTTACGGGGTAAGGATCGCATTTTAAATGTCTATCAGCATCTCAGCGGCGAAATTATCTCCATCGCGACAAAGGTCACGTTTTTTTGGTTATTTAAATTGCAGTAGTTCACAATTATGGGGTCTTTTTTCTGTGTTGGGAAGCGGCGGAAAGTCATAAATGAGAAAAGAACCCAGTTATAAACTTTATGGATGTTTTTAATCTGCCGTCACAGTTCCCCTCCATCTCCCTCCCTAGAACATAAAAATGAAACTCTCACTGATTCTGGACAAGAAGGACACGTACCATCAGTTACTCACAAGCTTCAACTTCCAATGCTTGGTAACGAATGTCAAGACCTTCCTGGACCTGTTCCTGTTGGACAATCCGTCTGACTTCCTGATGAAGGTAGTGTGCAGCTGTCCCATGGAATGTATTCTACGATGCTGCACGTTCTTATGAAGACGAGTTTTGGACACTTTCTGCAGTTAGACGTGCAAACGTTTAGCACGCTGCTCCTCTACAGTTTGACGTCATGCTGACACTGTGTATTGTGCGAGAAGGCACCATGTTTCCAGTCGCATTCCCTGATGCATCCCAGGCAAGAAATGGTCAAGGCAACAAATGAACGCATGTAATTCTCTGCGTTGACACACGTATGCTCTTTATGTAAATCGAGAGTCTTTCTTTCATAAGATAAGTTTAAAGGAGTGCAGGCATAAAATTTGCAGAGATATTTAAGCTCTTCTCTGAGTACTGGAACCCCCAGACGTTGGGTTCTTACCCAGGGTTACAGGGATTCCAATGGAACGCCACCTCTTAACATTAAACAGTTGGAGTACTGACGGTGCAAACTGACTTATGTTATCAGGAGTGGGTAATGCCAGATGTATTGTCTAATTATATAGAAAGGCTTTCGGGGAGCCCATATCTCGGTGTTTCATTTATTTTTCTGCTGAGAGAGCGTTGCCTGCCGCTGGGAAATGAAGAGGATTTGTATGCCCTTTCTTTGAAACGCATTGTCTTTTGTAATGCTTTTGTACAGTGATTAATTTATTACATTTAGTACTCTGGTGTTGCTTCTGGCCTTCGTATCTTGCCGTTTCAGACTATCCATAACCTGCTTTTTAAATTGTGAATCCAAAACTGTTAACTTTGAATTAAATTTAACTTTTTATACTGTTCATTAAGACTCCCACAATGCACTGTAAAATGGTTATAATGATCAGTTTTTTTCTGCAGCTTTAATGTCACGTTATCCACAAGTTTTATTTTGATATTGATAAATGTATTTTCTTTTTTAGCTTTTCTAAGTAAAAAAAAAGTAACCTTAGTTATAGCAGAGTTTAATTGTACTGCGATGATCCGAAGACCTGTTTTACATTGGGGAGGGCGGTGGCTGTAAAAATGTCCTCCCTTTCTTTCAGGCAGCGGCGAAAGTGGTTCGGTGTTGTCAGAATGACGGAGCCGGAGAGACTGGGGGTCAGGAGGCATCGGGAGAACACAAGGGAAAGTAGGGAATGTGTTAAATCACATATACCTGTGATTCTGGTAAGACGCTGTGCGTGGGGTCAGTAAATGTACTGTAAACATTCTGTTTCAGTTTACACGACGCAAAGGAGTCCAATGGCATTGATCAGAACCAGTGAGTTTGAAGATTTTTTTTTTTTAAAGCTTTAGTTAAGTATGTATCTTTTTAAATGCTAGGCTGAGCTTTCTAGCATCAACAAAACCAACACTAGTGTAAAATGTTTTTGTTTTTTGAAGTAGGAACCCTGAAGCATCTACACCATTAAAAATGAGGTTAGTGTCACCGGATCTCACTGTATACGCGAAAATGAAACGCGATTGTGACCAGTGATTTAAGCATGCTATGATATTTGTATTTTAGAAACGAAGCATGGTTGTTGGTAGCTGTTTTTTTTTCTCTCCTAGTCACATTATTGTGAAATGAGTGCACTGAAAAGCACTCTTAACTTGTTCTGTGAGGGTGGAACTAGTTGAATTTTTGCATCCTACATTTTATGACCCTAGGTTGCTGTGAGTTTTAGTAGCAAATCGTATTTGGTCTGCTGCAGCAGCAACTCTGGGACCTTTTGCATTACTCAAACTGTTTGTCTCACTGTTTTTATATGTGAATGTTGGCTAGCTATGTTTGGTGCAGACTTCATCAATCGTTTTAGAAAAATGTACTGCCGTTATTTTATCAAATATTCTCTACAAAGTAACAGCAATGGCAGTTCTTCAGTACTGTATTCCAATTTCTGTCGTGACTAATTATTGATTAAGTTTATATATGGAAGCACTTAATTGTTTAATGTAGTGTCTTTATTTTTAATATAAATTGTGATAAGGTGGCAGAAAGGCTTGACAAACCAGTGACCATTGAATAGATTCCTTGTGTTATTTTAAATCGCTACATAATTAGATATGTATGGTATACATTCAGTCTGAATTGAGTGCCATTGTGCTGGTAAATGTGTGATTCCGTGTGCCGTGGACCTTGGGGTTGGAGGTGGAGGTTAGTGCTGTCCGAGATGCTGAGCGAGTGTTTTGTGAACATGCTGTGTTTTAACAGGCCTAAAAAGCAACTCTTCTCAACACAAAATGTTGTTCTGTGGAACCCTCAGACAGCCAAAAAGTCTTCTGGCATTCATGTGGGAAATGGTGAGTCGGTTTCTCCCCCCCCCTAGAGCTGGCTGTTAATGTCCTACCCCAAAAAAAAGTTTGTGTACACGTATATGTGAAAAACACGGTTGTGGAAACTCTTGTCGCTAGTTGAAGTGCCTTCCCTTCCAACACCATAGGAATTCAGCAGACCGACGAACTTGCTAATCCATGGAGGAGCAGGAAAAGGGTGAAAAAGGTTGTCAGAATCAAATTGCCAAGTTACATTCCAAAACTATTTTAAATGCAGACGGTATATTTCGGTAAAAATATTTATATATGTTTAACATTTCACTTAGACATGCAGTAGTTAATAACCATTAAAGTTAAGACGATGGGTTTATTTCGAAAACTTAAAATCCTATGAGAGTTTAATAGAACCGGCATCCATATTGGTAATTTTTTACCATGCAGATCCTGGACAAAGCGTGTTTACAAATAAGGTCTGAAAAGCCTGACTGTTTGGATTATTACCGTTAATTTTCTCTCTCTGATCCCTCTAGAAGTGGACATTTGAGGAGGACCGAGACCTGATAAAGGGAGTGAACCGTTTCGGTCAGGGGAAGTGGGCCAGTATACTGCAGAACTTTGAGTTTACAGACCGCACCGGCGTCATGCTGAAGGATAGGTGGAGAACTTTAAAGAGACTAGGCAAGGTCACCTAACGAAGGCAAATGAGTGCCAGCTTTGTTTTCATTGCTGAAAGGAACTCTATGGTGCTGGGATGTCGGTGTTTGCCAATGGCATGGACTCATTTACAAAAATCAACATCCTTCTGATGCTTTTTATGTATTTATAAATTATTTTTTTGGTCCAAAAGAATGTGTGGCTTTAAGTAGAATCAAGTGTATTTTCTGTTTGTTTATTGGCTGAATTTTATGGCTGGATGCTGGCCTAGTGGGATTAGCAAAGCCAGATGCTCCAAAAAAAATGTAATGGGAAGCAACGTTCTCCGAAATGGGACGGGACTCAGGTGAAGATGAAGGTGTGGACGGAGGGGCAGGCGCAGTGCTCCACCCTCTGCACTTTAGTCCAGGTCCCTCTGCATCGGGTGTTCCCCACCGCCTGCCACAGCAGATGCTCACCCCTGCAGCAGAAAGGGGGGTGGATTAGCGCTGTCTCCGGGACCTGTCACTTGCTCGCTAATTTCTCTGTACAATAAACACCCTCACAATGTCAGGCCGGTGTCTAATGCATTATTGTATCTACAGCTGTGTATGGCATAAGGATTAGAAGGAGACACTTTTTTTTTATTTTATAAACTGATTAAATTTTTAAAGAGATTTTCACCTGTGACATGCATTTCACACATATTTAGACGTCAAAGGAATGGGGGATTCAAATGATGCTGCTGAACCAGAGTTTCCCTTTTTTTTTTTTTTTTTTTAAACTAAGTCTCCTGCACCAAGTGTAGTTGGATGTAACCCTACAGAGAATGTGATTGGTCCCCATACCTGCTGGAGGTGGCACCGTCTCCCTGGCAGCCCCGGGTACGATTGTGCATGGCCGGAGGCTGACAGGCCGCACACACCGTGTGCCCTTCACGCAGGTACTGTGTCCATCGGGTATGGGGATGGCTCTCCCCAGTGCAGTGAGGTGACAGGGACTCCATTCTGAATTCCACACAGAACCTGGAGTGAACAGCACCGTTAGTCCGCCCTTCGGACCCTTGCCACTTGAGTCCACCCAAGTTTGTTGCTATATAATGCACACAATACCATCTATGGGCATTTGGAGGGTTTGTGGTCAACTGTAATAGTCTAAGAATCCACAGCTATCTTTACACTGATGGGGGTGAACCATTCACTGGCCTGGCAAATTGACTTCAACCAGGGCAACCTTGTCGCCTTTTTAGTAGTCCCGAGTAGGGATCCTAAGCATTTGTTTTTCAGATGTTTTTTTTATTGAAGTTCACATATTACATTTTAAAAAGGATTTTAAATAACTCAGAAGTGTGTCTCTTATGTAAGTCAAGAGAATGGTACTGACTGGCTGGGAAATGACACTCAAGTCGGTAAGCCTAAGTCGTACCCAGGATCCGGTGGTTCCCCGCGTGGGTCACGCCTTGCTCTCCCTTTGCTGTGCTCCACTGTGGTTATCAACGCAGGACCTGGAGCAGAGGCACAATGCATTGTTCAATGAGTTTGTGTTGGAGGTATTTGAAGAGCTTACTTTGAGCCAGACTGACAATGCAGATTTGAATGTGTTTGATGGGATTTGCGAAGCAGGTAGAGAATATTCTGAGAATGTTTAATGCCCCCGGATATTCAAATCGGACAAAGAAGTTAATCAACCAGTGGTCTGAAAGAAAAACGTAATTGAGCTTCTCCTTTTGAGCCGTCTGAATGTCGTCACCACCACTGGAGGGAGCCCAGGCCCAAGCAGAAACATCAGGTTAAGTCTGGCGGAGTCACTGCAGCAACCTCCATGCCCCCATGTCTGTGTGCAGTTTTGACTCGGAGGTTTGTGGTACTCCCATCCTACCCTGTGTCTGGGCGCAGCTTCGCCCTAGGGTATCTCGGTACTCTAGGCAACCAGCCCGCTCCTCCAGCGGGGGGCAGGCATCACCACTGTTCCTGGACTCCTGTTCCACCCGCCTTCTGCGCTCCCGGAACGCTGGACGACACTGATGGGAACACCCGCTCCAGGGGCTCCACTGGCCCACCACGCAGGGCTGAGCTGCAGGGGCACACACACACCACACAGGGCTGAGCTGCAGGGGCACACACACCACACAGGGCTGAGCTGCAGGGGCACACACACACACACCACACAGGGCTGAGCTGCAGGGGCGCACACACACACCAGCAGCCCACCACAAGTTCCACAACCTGAGGCTACCGTTAGCCTTAGCGCCTTCAGCAGCCCACCACAAGTTCCACAACCTGAGGCT
>JAOVYW010004101.1:0-13436 GCA_025775045.1 Hiodon tergisus | reverse complement strand
CACACCCCACACACACACACACACACACACACACACACACACACACACACACACACACACACACACACACACACACATTAACTCACCATTGCTTGCTGAATCATAGCAAAACAGATACAATATACACCCTGAACAGTTTATGCTTGGAGGGAGGGGGGTGTTTCTTCTCTTCTTCTCTTCAGTAAGCTAAAAACACAAACTAGTTAATTGCTCCCAAGGAAATTTCTTGGGCCTGGGTACTACAATGCCAGTGTAAGGCATGGGGGAGATGGGTGGGGGGTGGTGAGAGAGGTACCTTCGCTTCTGAAGTATGCTCCTTTGCTTGCGCAAGCAGTGTTGTGTGCGTGCGTGAAAGTGATTCTGATTGCATGCATGATAGTGACTCATGGCGGGAGGGCCTGCAGGAAGGCAGAAATATGGAGGAGAACAAAATTTAAACTAGGGACTGTGGATCTGACGGTGTAGTGAAAATGTAGGCCTAAAATAGCTCTCATTTACATTCTGATGGAGGGGTAGGTAATTTCCTCAACTGGTTCTTTTCACCACTGTGTCTCCCCCTGTTTGTACAGCCCCCTGCCTCAGAGCTTGCAGATGGTTTGCACAGTCATGGATCAATTCTCATATACAGACATATAACTGCACTCAGCTTATAGTCAGAAATGAAAAGATTTTCCTCAGTCAAACAAAACACCCTTTAGCAAAACTTGTACTACGATGTTATTACTCCTAGATTTATATGAAACTCTCCAGGGTCTGTGAATGTTTGTTCTTTTCCTTTGAGTGTTTTCATCCTTTCTTTCTCTCATTCTCTCTTCCCTTTCTTTCTTTCTCCTTCTCTCTTCCCTTTCTTTTGCTACCCCCTGTCTCTTACTGATGCTTAGAACTGAACAGGAATGTCCTGTTCATCTCTGGGAGTAAAAATTGCAATGACCCTTTGACCCCTGTCCTTAAAAGAGAAGTTGATTACATGCTTTCCACAGAGACCAAAGAAAAATGGAACTCTCCATTCTACTCTCTTCCTCGCAATTTTGAAATATTTAAAAATTCTACATGCATTCTGTATTCAAACTTGAATCAGATTTGCATTTTGTTGAAAAACAGGTGACATCAAAAAATAATTGCTGGCTCACAAATGTCCAGGCACATTCAGGCACACAAGATCAGCTCTCTTTCTCTCAACCGCCCCTTCCGTCCATGACCACTGTTATGATGTCTCTTCCAGCCAATTGTAAAGGGTAAACTGCATGAGAGGCTAGTGTATAGACAGGGCAAGCATCTACAGATGCACAGACAGATAGGCCTCACTGAATGGAACAACACAATCAGGACCGGAGACGGGGCACCTGCTCTTTCAAGATTTCACTTTTTCAATTCAGCTGGACAAACGTTGGCTTGCCTTGTTGTGTGGAGTTGCTTCCCATTTGAAAATGCCCTTCCCCACACTGTTAATACTACAGACCACAGATGCACATACAGTCAATCTATACAGCCCCGGGCATGTATTCAAATGCAAGCAAGCACTAATTAAAGTAATTAGTGGCTGCATAGCATGAGGAGCTCCGCTGCTCTGTTCACATGCTGCAGGAACCAATTCTTCATTAGTGTCTATTTAGGAAATCGTCTCTTTCTTGCCTTCTTCCTTCCCCCACTTTTCCTATTCTTCCCTTGTTCCGAGAGCGGTCATATTAGTACAAATAAATAAAAAGAAAAGTAATAATGGACGCTTGAAATTCAAAGGGTTCAAAGGGTTGTGCTGATCCATTGTATACACCATTGGTGTGCTCACATATGCATTGTTTCATATATTTAGAATTTGAATAGAGGGTGTTTCTGAAAGGAATCCATTCTTTTATATATTAAATAGATTGCAGAGTAAATATTGACTTTGAACTGTTAATTATCCCTGTCTATGCTGCTTTGCACATGCATGCAAAGGCTCATTATGAACGCATAAGGAACTGAATTCAAATGCATCCCCACCAAGTTCTGAAATCCAAATGCAATGCAAATGCTGTGGTTCAGAGCTAGTGTTTATTAATAGCTGGACTTTAACTCTAGTCCCTTTGCAGCTGACCAGGGTGTGCATACATGTGTATATATACCTTAAAGGCCCCCACATGCACATGTTGTCTGATCACTGACTGCGTTTTCATAATCAGTATGTATTCAGTGACATTTCAGACAATGCAATAAAGATCGAAATTGTACCAGGTGTGTTATGGGTAAAGTTTCACGTTGTGTCCACTTTGCTCATGACGAGAGACAGCAGGCGACGATTGGGCAATCTGTCTGGTGTGGGAGTCAGAGAGGAGCAGGAAAGGAGAGACGGAAGGGAGACTGAATGGCTGCAGCACTCTACACCAGGGTGACCCTGCTGCATTCAGCCCATGGCTGTAGCAGGCAGCCCTCGGACCGGATGCTTGTGCTCTGTGACCCTCAGTTGGCTGAGCCGGTTCCCTTCACACCGACTCTGTTGAAAAAGGCGTTATTTCTACTTGTATATACAGTTTACATGTACACTCTCCCCGTTGCCGGTAGCATCACACTGGTTAGATAACTTTATGACTTTTTGGAACAAAGATCTGTAAAAGCTATAGCGATATGTGCAATAAGTTAAAAGCTGCCCAAAACTAAAACTATTTTTGAAAAATAAAATAGCTGTGACCAACGCGTCTAAAGCCATTGTTAGCTACCTAGTTTATTTGTAACCGTGACTAACTTTGGGAAGCCCTTATTGGAGAATTTCTGGATAAAAATAAACAAATGAATAGTTAAATTCTATTATATTTTTCCAGATTGCAAAACACATGTTTATGAACAAGATGGAACAGAGGCAAGGGAAATGAGTGGGCAAAAACTTCAATGGCATAGTCATTTGAACTGGAAGGACATAATAAAAAATTTAATTATTTGGAAGATGGGAGACCAGGATGTATTTTCAAGGTTTTCCCAAGCAGGTTGATTACAAATGAAACAATATGCAAAAATAATTGATATGCTTATTTCCAATATTTCCAAAAGTGTTCCCATCTACGTTTGCTAGGGAGTCTCCAGGGTAGCTTCCGGAGAACAGCCCTGGAATCCACCCCTGTTTATTGAGTATGACAAAGGGGGTAGCTTTTCATTTGTATCATTTCCAGTCCAGCACACAATGACCTATTGACTTATCACTGTTCTGGAGCTTATTATAATTATGGTAGTGCAGAGATGATGGTCATATTGCACAGAATTGCACAAACCGCCCAGCTGCAGAAGCTCAGGTGTATGCCATTGTGTGCAAAATAGGACGATGGGCCCGATAGGCTACTAACCATCCCTCATTTCACTCTATCTCCTGTTGTCTTGCAAGGAACGGCGATATGATTAGCTTCCTTTCCATTGATGACTTTCTGTGGCAATATGGATCTAACCTAATCAAGCCAGGATAATTCCACTGAAGGAGAGCGTGGAAGAGGGCCCCGTTGAGTTCTCACGAAGGAACAGCTCAATGCTGTGGCTATCCAACCCATCGCTGACACACACGCAACTTATTCTCATTGGATATCCCCTCCCCTGACACCTGCCTATTTACGCGTAGGAGAGTCCACAGTTCAACCGCATTGGCTGTACGTCCTATCGCTGGCACACAAAATCCCCTGTCATTTGCTGACCATCTTTAGATTTATACGGTGCCCCTATTCTTTGAGGATGTGGAGTCCCATAGGAGTCAAACAATAGTATTAATGCCCCTGTTACGTATCAATGCACATTAAATAGGACATTGATATAAAAGAACAAAGCTCACGGATGATCATAGCAGTCGGCGAGCTTTCATTTCCTTGGGTATTCAAAAAGCTCAAGTCCACATCACTAAATCATCCCTGTCTGACCCTAAAGGATAGTTTGAAGCTGTATTGGCTTAGTTTAGTATTTGTTTTGCAATATTCTCACATTTTATATTAAATAAGGTTGTTTTTTTAGAAAATAAAAACAGATTCTGATATTATTCACCTTTTTTATTTTTGGATTTTAGGCTTTCCCAACGAGGAAGCCTCAGTCTCTCCAGTAAAAGCGAACTCGACTCGACCTCCTTCTTACCTGTTAATTAATTCATTAATGCCAACCTGTTCCTGGAGGGGAACTGGAGATTCCTTTTAAAGCTGTTAAACCGATTGCTTTGTTTTTCAAGGGTGTGATGTCGGTGGGGGGTAGTAGATTAAAACCCTCGTGCGCAGACACCATTGTACTCAGACACACCCGTGCGCAGACACACCCGTGCGCAGACACACCCGTGCGCAGACACACCCGTGCGCAGACACACTCGTGCGCAGCCAACGCTGACCTTTCAGAGCCGTATTCGTCTCCTCTGTCCCTCTTGCTCGCTCTCTCCAGGCACTTGTCTCTTTTCTCTCATCAATCTTGAGCATATTTATGACCCTGGGAGGATGTGTCGCTATTCACTTAAATCATATTTCATGTTTCAACATCAATGCGATGAGGTTAAAGGATAGGACAACATTGTTACTGCACTATAGAAACAGGAGCCTCATTCCCTTAACTATTTTGATCTTTTACTTACACATACAATTGGGACTTGGACCAGACGAGCAGTAGTTTTACGTCTTGTATCTCCCTGTCCTGTGTGGCTCTCTCCATTAGCGCACGTATTGTAAACATTTCCGTCACACATAACTGCAGTGCAGCCTGATTTATCCAGTAAATAGTCTGCCTGTGTGGTAATCTGGCCCCTCCATCTTTGTCTCTCCCTGACATTTTGTTTTACTTTATGCGCCTGCATGCCTCCTTCGGCACTATATCCAATCCCTCCAATGACAGATTCTTTCCCTCTCGATCTCTTTCTCACTCCAAATCTGATTAATTACTTTCTGACAACAGTGCTGTAAAGTAGCAGCTACAGAGATGTTACACAAATCACAAGTCTAACCCCTTTCTCCCCCCCACCCCCCAAAGATTTTTTCGTGGATTGGAAGGGTGGCTGCGTATGAAAATAAAAGTCCCTTAGACTCTCGGGTTTCTCTCTGTGTCTACTACTACACTACACTACTCCCCCCTCTGCCCTGCTTTCACTCCCCCTCCCACCCGTCACCCTGTCTAGACTTCTTAATAATGTCAATTAGACTGGGCTGGTCTTTGTGTTAATATGGTTTTGGAACCACTTCTACAGAATTAGAGAGGACGAGGATCTGCGTGCACGTGCACGCGTGTGTGGTACTGTTACATGTATCCGAGTGCATAGCTGCAAGGCTTCTGCGGAAAAGGCTAAGAATGAAATCTCAGTTGCAGCATGTTATTTGAGCCTGATGGAGGTGCCAGTTCTTCTTCGCACTGCAGCTCAAATAGACATTCAGTCCTACCATGGTTCTCCGGATTTACACTTAAGACACCGACAGTATTAATGCAACCTTGACACACCAGTGCACAGAGTGTCACAAGCCAAATAGACTGTTGGCCAAATCCCTCTTCTTTAGCTCTTCTCCACGTTCATTGTCACATTTGCTCCATTCTCACAACACTGTGCGTTAGTTGATCCCGCCACACCTGTTTAGCGTGTCAGTGTTGATCATGCAGCTGATCCGTAACATTGACACAGGGGACAATTTGTATGGAGAGGGAGAAATGACGTCATTGAGAGAATGAGAGCTGGAACCTGGTTTCCGTGCTACTTCGACCTCCTGATGCCTTTGTTCTCCTGAATGTAAACATGGAGGCCATTCCTTCAAAAGGTGTCTGAGTCAAATAGAGGCTTGATGTTTGTATCTTTCAGGCGTGAAGCATTGTATGTTTGTCCATGAAATTTCTTACCAATGTCCAGATTTGAAAGCCTGTCAAAAAAAACAATATACACACACACACACACACACACACACTGGGGGCCAAAAGTTTGGAAAAACTTTTCAATTCTTCCCATAAGGCCTGCACCCCTGAGACTTCTCTTCTCAACGGGTGTTGAGCAGGTAGAATTCAATGAAGCTGTCAGCTGAGGACATGTGAGGCATCTATTTCTCAAAGTAGAGACTCTGATGTACTGATCCTCTTGTTTAGTTGTACATCTGGGCCTTCCATCTCTCTGTCTTTGTTAGAACCAGTTGTCCTTTGTCTTTGAAGGCTGTAGTGTACACCTTTGTATGAAATTGTTTTGGCAATTTCAAACATTGAATAGCCTTCAATCCTCAAAACAATGATTGACTGACGAGTTTCAAGTGAAAGCTGTTTCTTTTTTTGCCACTTTTGACCTAATATTGACCTTAAGACATGCCAGTCTATTTGATACTCAAAAACAAACCCAAAGACAATGTTAAGCTTCATTTAACGAACCGAATAGCTTTCAGCTGTGTATGTAATGGAAAGTGATTTTCGAGTATCAAATTAGCAATTTAGCATGATTACTCAAGGATAAGGTGTTAGAGTGATGGTTGCTGGAAATCAGGCCTGTCTAGATTTGATCAAAAATGACTTTTTTCAAATAGTGATGGTGCTGTTTTTTACATCGCTAATGTCCTGACTATACTTTGTGATCAGTTGAATGCCACTTAGGTGAATTAAAGTACCAATTTCCTTCCGAAACAGCAAAATCTGTACATTATTCTAAACTTTTTGCCCCCAGTGTATATTGACACATTTTTGCCCAAGGATACAACAGGCCTACTGAGCATGCTGGCACCATTTTGTTTTCAAGCCTGATACCATAACAACTATAGCTGCCACCATCCTGTGTCCACATCATTCGTTGGTGATCTATCAAAAATCAACACTGCCTGCCATATCACTGCATACAATCTTCGAGGAGCGGCATGTCGAGAAGGGAATGCAGTTATATAAAATAGAAGGGAGCATTCTGTCTTCGTTGAACTTCTAGACTGTGTCTTGAGAGAGACAAACCCAGGAATCTGTGTGACTCTGTGGTGGCAGTGGTCACTATGGTAACTATTATACAGCTCTTGCTCAACACAGATGAAAGTGTGTTTCCTGCCAGCAGCCCTGCATGTACTCATTACTGCGCCGTGTGCGCCATTCAATGACAGAGAAATGACTCCACGTCCATGGGCAGGAGAGCAGGGGGACAGAGTGTTCTTCCGTGTTTTGGGGCTTCTGTTATAAATGCATTAAATGAAAAGGCATGATTCCTTTCCTGTTTGCTGCAGATCTGGGTGGAATTTAAATGCAAATACAAATCTGCCACAAAGTGCCGAACATGTATGAGGCCCAAAATATTCGGATTGTTTTTTTTACAAAGCATCGAACTAGTTAATTGGACATCCCCAATAACATCTGCAGAGCGCTCTGCCAAAGCAGCCCAGTTCTGGTACCACTTAAACAAGACAGACCAGCTCTGTACAGCTCCGTATTTGCTGGCCAGCTCATTCTCCTGAACACGAATCCTTCAGAATACCTGCCTCTGAAGCATAAAAAACCAAGCCACGATCACACCAACAAGCCCAAAGTCTAAATTAACAAAAATAATTATTAACAACTTTTATAAGCCAAAAAACAAAAACAGATTTGTAAGAAATACAGGACTGTCTCAGGCATACTAGCTTGTTTTAAATAAATGTAGTCTTTGATGTTTAGTTTTGTCTTCTGCATTAGTATGTCAATCGAAACGAGCAATTTTTAGATTTCCAAACATTATGCAACAGCTCTGCAACAAATGATATGACCTCCACAGAGACCTGATCTCAACATCACAGAGGCTTTCTGGGATTACCTGGACAGACAGAAGCAATTGAGGCAGCCAAAGTGTGTAGAAGAACTGTGGAAAGTACCTAAGAATTTTGCACAGTACACAGCCCTAAAACTGAAAACGGAAGACATAACAACACCAAGATAACTGGAGAGGAAAAGCTATAGTAATTGTGACCTGAGGGAGACTGACACAGAGATCCCCTTCCTGTTGTTTTGCCAAAAATTCTCAGAAATATGAAGAAAATAAAAATTGTTTAGAAATTGTCTAAAACATGAGAACAACTAACCACAATTTTATTCTATAAAAATCCCTATCCTGCAGAGAGAGAAACCAACTGCAATGACGGCATTAAAATATGTTTTTAAAATAAAATATGAAGTTAAAGTGGACAGAAGCCAGTATGCAAACAGCCAGTTTTTCCATTGGAGGAGATGGGAAGAGGAAAATAGGTTCAGTTCACTTTTCTCCTGTGAAAAACTGTCAAATCACTTGCATGTTAGGTGCATTGGTGACTGCATACTTGGCCCTGTGGCTGTGCCTATCTGTGTGTCTCCAGTTCTGGGATGCACCGGTGTCCTAAGTCTGCTGGGATTGGCTCCAGTGCCTTAGTTAGGCTCCATGACCACCAATGAGATAATCGCTTATGGAAAAGTAATTATTTTTTGTGTATTACCAGGACAAATGGATTAGGAATACAAATGAAGGTTTATGTAATAGGTAATCACAAGTCTATTTACATACATACATTTAGAAACTATTACCACTGACATGTAATGCCCTGAATCAATATTCTTCACATTATTTGAATATAGAGATGTATAATATTAGATAATATAAAAAATTATATTATATATAATAATAGTTCATAATAATAAAGGTGAAAAAATTAGAAACAAAAAACACTAAAGTGTATTTTTATATTGATTTGTGTTAACTATTATTTAAAGTGTAATACAAAACTGAGCTATCTTGCTCTATTGACAATGACTGAGAGCAGGTATAAGACTAATGCTGCAAAGAGATAACATATCAATAAACATGCTTAACTAACACAAAATCAACCCATCATAATCTATGCCTAAACATCAAATTAAACAACAAAAGTAATCTAAGCATCAATAATACAACACAAGCATCCAAACAACAGTTCCGGGGTTAGGGGATTCAGGACTGAGACGTGAGGTTTTGGTGGAAAAAGTTGCTTTCAAAAATAATAAAATGAAGAGTTTCTAAATATAAAATAAAACGGGCAGTAAACAGTAAAAACAATAATAAAAAACAAAAACAAAAAAAAGTTTAAGTTTTTTCTACTTACACACTAGTGCAGATGACAAAAGATAAATATCAAAGACTAAATGTATGTATAAAAAGCTAGGGTGCCTAAGGCTTTTGCACACGTACGTTTTCAGTTTCCTCTTGAAGATGATGTAGACCACAGATCGTCTGATGTCCTCAGGAAGAGCGTTCACCATGTCGGTGCCAGTACTGAGAAGAGTCGGCCGGATGATGTTCGTATCAGTAGGGGAGGGACCACTAGCCGTCTGGCAATGGTGGATCACAAGGATCTGGTGGGGTTGTACGCAGAGATTAGCATGCGGAGGTAGCCAGGAGCTGACCTGGTGGGGTTGTACGCAGAGATTAGCGTGCGGAGGTAGCCAGGAGCTGACCTGGTGGGGTTGTACGCAGAGATTAGCGTGTGGAGGTAGCCAGGAGCTGACCTGGTGGGGTTGTACGCCGAGATTAGCGTAAGGAGGTAGCCAGGAGCTGATCCGTTGGGGTTGTACGCCGAGATTAGCGTGCGGAGGTAGCCAGGAGCTGATCCGTTGGGGTTATACGCCAAGATTAGCGTGTGGAGGTAGCCAGGAGCTGATCCAGTGGGGTTGTACGCCGAGATTAGCGTGCGGAGGTAGCCAGGAGCTGATCCGGTGGGGTTGTACATCGAGATTAGCGTGCGGAGATCCAGGAGCTGATCCGGTGGGGTTGTACACCGAGATTAGCGTGTGGAGGTAGCCAGGAGCTGACCTGGTGGGGTTGTACGCCAAGATTAGCGTAAGGAGGTAGCCAGGAGCTGATCCGTTGGGGTTGTACATCGAGATTAGCGTGTGGAGGTAGCCAGGAGCTGACCTGGCGGGGTTGTACGCCGAGATTAGCATGCGGAGGTAGCCAGGAGCTGATCCGGTGGGGTTGTACGCCGAGATTAGCGTGTGGAGGTAGCCAGGAGCTGACCTGGTGGGGTTGTATGCCGAGATTAGCATGTGGAGGTAGCCAGGAGCTGATCCGGTAGGGTTGTACGCCGAGATTAGCATGCGGAGGTAGCCAGGCGCTGATCTGGTGGGGTTGTACGCCGAGATTAGCATGCGGAGGTAGCCAGGCGCTGATCTGGTGGAGTTGTACGCCGAGATTAGCGTGTGGAGGTAGCCAGGAGCTGATCTGGTGGGGTTGTACACCTAGATTAGCATGTGGAGGTAACCAGGATCTGACCTGGTGGGGTTGTACGCCGAGATTAGCGTGCGGAGGTAGCCAGGAGCTGATCTGGTGGTAGCTTGCTGAGTAAGGGTGAGGATCCAAGCAGCAACAGGGAGCCAGTGGATTTTGATGAGGAGGGGGGTGGCATGAGTGAACTTCCTTTGATTGAAGACCACCCCAGCAGCAGCATTCTGAATTAGTTTTAGAACCTTGCACTTAGTCTTGCGTGAGTTTGTAGCGCTGAGAACTCACTGTCGGATTTGCCATCGCTAAGCATGTAATCACATAGATTGTTTATCTGTCTGTAACTACCCTGAAGAGTTTTTTGGTTACTAGGTTATCCCAAAATGACCCATGAACATACTCACCCTAATGGGAAATAAAAAGGACGTTTAAACATTATGGTAATATTCCAAAAACATGACAATGTTGAACGATACAGAAATTACATTAAATATCTGCTGTTAGTGTCCTCACTATATATATTTTTCCTCAAGGAAGCCAGATCACAGTGATCGAGACATGGAGTCTGGGGGAGAATAAAAACAATGGGAGAGGAAGAATAAAATAGAGGAAGTTAAAGATACGGGTACAAAAATTATGCAGAAAACAGAACAGCAGCCCCCTCAGAGGTGTGTGTATGTTTATAGGGAAACAGGTCAGCCCGGTAGACTTTATGTGTGTGCGATGTGTGTGACCAGTTTGTAATTTACAACACCAACTGTATCTTTTGTCAAGTATATATCAAGTGAATATTCTCAATAAAACCACATTTACAAGCACAAGTGTACTTCGTTTCACTGTATTTTCATTTTATCCATGGAGGCCCTTTTATGGTAATGACAGCCAAATTAAACAATCAGTTTGGACGTACCTTATTTATCATAAACCATAAAATTTAGAGAAGTGACAGTAAAGGTACACAGATATGCCATGGATTTATGGATTGCTTACTAGGTAAATACTCCCGATATAATGAGTTGCATTGAGCAGTGGAATCTGCGGACATTTTTAGCCTGTGCATGGAGTCGTGTGCGGAGGGAAATGAGAGCGAAATGTGACGTGATCCCATGAGCTCTCCACAAGCGGGGAACAGCGTGTAGTATCGAACCACTCAGTGCAGTCAATACTACCGTTTTCAATCCAATTACCCTCCCTGATGTAATCTCTGTCATGGTACACGTTGGTTCCAGATTACAGCAAATGAGTTCTGGGTGTTCCTTGCCCTGTATTTCATGGCAAAAATCCTCGACAAGTAAAAAACGAGGAATGTTTTTAGGTATTTTTTCTAAATCCGCTAATGCATCGCGGCTCATACTTGGCTCTCGGCGACACTGCAAGGTGACCAGGAAGTCAGTAGGAGACCCTGCTGATTTTACCCCATCCAGCGTAAAGCAAATCATGTACCGTTGTGCTCTCCCGATCACAATGGACTAATAACTGAACCACCTGGGTAGCGAGTGTTTAACCCTGTGTTTTTTCATGATAATAGCTTGCTGTTTCCTATCCCGGTTCATTCAGTCACAACCAGCACAGACTGCTTGGGATTACTTGACCCCTTTTCTCTCCCTCCCTGTAATTGCCCTGTCAAGATCTACCTGATCAATTCCCCAAGTCGCCGGTCTCCAGGGAGATGAGGAAATTAGAGCTCATTAGCACCTCTCTCCCAGCCTTTGCCCAGCCCAGCCCAGAGTATTGATCGTTTGAATGGTAGCAAGAGCGCTGTCTTGTTGCCGTCGTAGTTAGTGACGCCATGCCAATGTATAAGGCATGTAGATGAAGTGTAAATGATGACCGTGAGAAGCCGAGACACTGGGATTATGCCCCCATGAGTCGGATTTCGCTCTGATTGCCGTCTTTGTGATTGGGCTCTTATCTGCACTGCTTTGTCAAGGCCCTGTTTTACGCGCAGACAGCTGTGTTTTTGTCCGACCCTGGTGCAGAGCCGCAGTATGTCCGTCGGTGTCCTAAATTATTGACTGAGGCCTGAACCTGTGAGTGGTGTTTAATGGGGCTTGTGAATGGTGTTGTGTGTGATAATGACTGTAGCTCATGGAGTTTAGTGTGTTGTGGGTTTTGCTGGTGTCTGTGTGTGGGCTGTTGAAAGTATGACGGAGGGGTGGTGATGCTGTATGTTATGTTTGGTGTATGATGTGTTATTTCTGAGATGTATGATGTTTGTTTGCAGTGTTTAGTATATGATGTGTTTTTTGAGAGATGTATGATGCGCGTAGAGTGCTGTATGTAGTGTTTGATACATGATATGTTTTTGTGAAATGTATGATGTTTCTGGAGTGCTGTGTGAGCCTCCTGGCATGCCGTGTCAGGGGAGATAGTGTGGGAATATAAACAGTGTGTCCTTCTGAGGTCTGTTCCCACGTTGCTCCGTGTGTCCCTCTGTCGCTTTACACAGAAACAGCTGAACATCCGGGGCCAACGGCCAACCTCAACTGGGAGACAGAGCTGAGTAGGGCTGCGTTAGTGTGTTTATGGACCTGCGTTTGTGTTGAAATGAGTCTCTGAAAAGTATGCGTCTGTGTCTGCCTTTGTGTGTGTGTGTGTGTGTGTGTTTGTGAAAATCTGACTGTGTGTGTTTGCTTGTCTGACGTTCATGTGTGTCTCTGTGTCCCCTGTTTGTGTGTGCATACAAGTTTGTAGGATCACAGTGTGGTGGATTCCATGTTTGTACAGAATGTGCTGTGTGTATTCAGACAAAAATACAGCTTGAAGGCTTGTGTATTTTTGTGTGCTGTGTTCGAATGTTGTTTTTTTGTGTGTTTTTTTACGTATCTTTTAGCATGCTATGCCTGCATTTGAGCTAAATACATATATGTGCGTGTGTGTGTGTGTGTGTGTGTGTGTGTGTGTGTTTGGCAGGTTGAGAATGAGTGTATCTGTGTGTGTGTGTGTGAGTGTGAGTGTGTGTCTGGATGTGTATGTGTGAGTGTGTGTGTGTATCAGTGTGTGTGTTGTGCTGTGGTGGGGTGGTGGAGGCACAAAAAAGCAGACACTGAACGGTAGTGCAAGGTTGTAGCAACAAGGCTTTTTGTTAGCACAAAAAAGGCCTTACATAATATAAGCTGCTTATGTAACATGAGGGAGATGGAGCCCCTGAGAAGTGACCTGCACTGATAACGCCTACGAGTTAATGCTGTTACACATTCACACATTCACACCCACACACACACACACACACACACACACATTCACACACCCCCCCACACACACACACATTCACACACACAGATACACACACACACACACACACACACACACACATTCACCC
>JAOVYW010004099.1:0-10369 GCA_025775045.1 Hiodon tergisus | reverse complement strand
ACACACACACACACACACACACACACACACAATCTAAATTACTCCATCTGAATTCAATGCTCCAGCTGAACAATGTGAAAGAGAAATGTCTCCAGCCTCCCCTTTGCTAGAATTGAATATGTTATAATGTTATTGGCTTTCCTGATACTGGCAATCCCCCTTGAGGGAGGTAGCTGGTTCCCGATGAAAATAAAACCAAACACACTTGCAATGGGAAAATAACACCACACTGACAGACCGCGAGCAAGGAAAAGGAAATGAGATAACAAGACAAACAATGGCTGGTGTCAGTGCTCATTTTGCACGGGATTGCTCATCACCCCCCAATGCATCTGGATCATGGGAGCCTGGCTGCTTCTGGATCAGACGGGGACCGGGCCAGCCTCACCACCTCTCCTGGGTGGGTAGCCAAACAGGCTTAGGGTAAAGAACACGCAGAGCTTCAGCGCCACTTTGTTCCTATGATTACAGTTTTGGTTTCGTTATTGTACACAACTGCTGATCCCCTTTCACACTTCCAGGATTAGGCCGTGTGCGGCACAAGCCCTGCCAAATAAGGGGCCCCTCACAGAGCGGGAAACGCAACAACGCGTGGACGCAGTCAAGAATCCCCGATAACTACACACCCTCCAGGAGGGCCGAGTTCACCGTAATGGTGTTCTCCACCTTGACTCTTCTGATCGGGTAACGACTTTCAAAAGAATAGTGTGTAAAGGGCTGGTTACGGTCCCGATTCCCCTAAGAAGGTTCCCTGAACAGAATAAAGGACTTAATGTGATTGGACAGAGAACAATCTAGAAAAAGATAAAATGTTGCAACTGTACCGCTTTCAGACTGCGCCATGTCCTTATCAAACACCACCATATCTCACAGAGCCCATCGCAGGCAGTCAAAGACCAGAAGCTTGGTAAATCACTATTATAGAGACCGAGGAAGATATTTTTGGAATAATATATGGAGCTTTCATTTTGAGCCAACATATGGTAGAAATTACTAAATGACGCAAATTACTTATCCAAAACACTAATGCCAAGCACTTTCTTGTGTTTGTTACTGACAAACCAGATTTGGTGAACAATGAACACTGAGTGGGATGCAGACCCAAAAAACACAAAGACAACACCACCTTATATGGCAAAGCAATTCAGGACGGTGCCCGGCTGAATTAAAGTGTCCCATTTCAATAATTAATAAAACGAAACAAAAAACAGCTTGCACTTATTGTTTTGTTCTTCCAATACATTTGTCTTGATGAAGGGTGTGCCAAAGCAGTGATTAGGACCAAAAAAAAAAAAACACAATACTTAAAGATGGAAGGCAGAATAGGCCTTTCATTTCCTCTGATGCAGGCTACTGAATTCAATCAAACAAACTGCCACCTCAAACTAGATCAATTCTCACATTTTTTTTCACAGCTTCTTAAAATAAATAAATAAAAGGAGGCATGAAGAGATGACAGCAACATTGTTCTTTCCAACTCTGGATCCACTAGATACACTTTTAAAAAGAGCGATTGTCCAATCAGACCAGTCACTGCTAATGCAGGGATATATAAATCAAGGTAAAAACAAAGCTGACGTACGGATGCTCTTAGTGGAATGTTATCATCAGGGCGACTTGCTTCACTGTCCTGCTGAGATTGAACCCTTTATCACAGTGTCTGCCGCGACACGAATAAATACAAGCGTGCAAACATATTTCTATGTCCATCTCTCTCACATACAGCCGCATTTCGTATCTGGTTCAATGCCACAGGGTGATATTCTAGCGTCATGTGGTACGCAGCACATCTGTTAGGAAGCATAAACAATGCTCCCATTTAAAAAATAAAGAAATAAAGAAATAAATAAATACAGTTTTAATGGAAATGCCCCCTTTTCCACTGGAACATCTGACCCGACCCGGGACCAAGCTGCAAACTAAGTTGGGCTGGGTGTTTTTCCACTGCACCACCCGAGCCGAGGTCACTGGATATCGAGATTTGTGCGCATGAAATCTAATAATAGTATCCATTGTTTTCAGTGCCAGTGGAAAAGCAGTATGGAGGGTAGAAGTCACCAAATCTACGATACTCTGAAGGTACAACATATTTTTTATATTGATCCAAAAGTTAATTACAACGAGAAAAAAAAAGACATTTGGTTACATAAGTATTCACCCCCCTGAGTCAATACCAGAACCACCTTTGGCTAGAATTACAGCTGTGAGTCTTCTGGGATAAGTCTCTACCAGCAAATCTGGATCCTGCAATTTACCATTCCAATAGGCAAAATTATTTAAGCTTTGTCAGATTGGATGGGGACCGTTGTTGAACCACGATTTTCAAGTCTTTCCACAGATCCTCAATGGGATTGAGGTCTGGGCTTTGACTGGGCCATTCTAAGACATTCAGGTTCTCGGTTTTAAACACTCTAGTGCAGCTTTGGCTGTGTGTTCAGGGTCATTATCCTGCTGAAAGGTAAACCTCCAGTCTCAGGTGTCATGCAGAAGGAAACGGCTTTTCCTCCAGAATTTCCCTGCATTTGGCTCCATTGATCTTGCCCTCAATCCAGACCAGTTTCCGGGTCCCTGCCATTGAAAAGTATCCCACAACCCGATTCTACCACCACCATGCTTCACTGCGGGGATCATGTTATCAGGGTGAGGAGCAGTGTTGGTTTGGTGCCACACGTAGCATTTTGCACGAAGGCCAACCATTTCGCCCTCATCAGAGTTTGTCGTGTCTCCCACATGGCCTTTAGCAAACACCAAACAGGATTTTACACATCGGCTCTCTTCTTGCCACGCGCGTGTCCATGAAGCCCAGCTTCGTTGAGTGCCTGGGTTATAATTGTCCCAAGGACGTTTCCACCCGTCTGAGATGCAGATCTCTCCAGCTCCTTCAGAGTTACCATTGGTTGCTTCTCTGCCCTCCTTGTCCGGTATTGGTGGACGACCTTCTCTAGCCACATTCTATACATTATTTAATAATGGATTTAACTGTGCACCGTGGGATATTCAAAGTTTTATAATATAACCCTGATTGCTGCATCTCCAGAACTTTATCCCAGAATTCCCCCAAAAAAATAAAAAAAATTTTAATTTTCAATTTTGTCTAATAAAAAATCTAAAAAGTTGGAACACAAAATGAGAAAACGTCCAAGGGGGGTGGAATACTTATCCAAGGCACTGATCACAGGGTCAGATTTTGTAATTCTTTCGACTAGGCTCCGAAATTTACATCAATAATTGCAAATGTATTCTGAATCCACAGAGAACTTTGATGTCCCCGTCGCCTAGGAAATTCTGCATCTAGTGTCACCATGAAGGACTAAATAACGCATCAGTGCTCAGAAAGATATTAGACAAAAACAGCGAATCTCTCACACACACACACGGCAAACAGGCTAATCTATAACAGGCGCATAGTGGCGTGTGCAGGCTGCTAACACCATTGAAGTGCGAGTGTGTGATAAATGCTCGCTGCTTGCTGGATCTGAAATTCTCATTAGTTTGTGTGTAGGAGTGAATGGGGAGCCATAACTCTTGTACCGGTGCTGATAGGGGGGAAGGCCGTGTACGCGCGTTTCAGTCTTGGGCCTCTCAGACCTACTGTACACAGATTATGGACAACCTAAACAGGCTAGTCATGCGGATTGTCACTCTGAGTTCCGTTTGGCACAGTTCAGACGACCAGGCAGGCATGCCTCCTGGTACACTTCTAGACTGTCTACATATGCAGAGATTTACATTTAGACAGGTTCATCGTGGCCTATCGGAGAGAAGAAAAAAATTGTAGAATTAAAATCCATGCTTTTTGCATTCATTCTTCTTACAGCACAGTGATTTGTCATGGTGCGATACTGACTAAGATAATTTATCCTCCAGATAGCGGTCTTCTCCATTTCGCTGAATTCTTTTAATGCATAAACTTGTTCATGAACAGTAGGCCACGCTTAGCAACAAAGCACCAATACCGGACATTCACCAGGAATATAAATAAAATCCACCATAAGCTACTTTCTTTTTTTGGGTTGGTTCTGCCAGAATAAACAGTGCAGCGAGCAGCTATACAAAGAGTTAGGTGAAGAGAAAAGATACACTCTCAGAAAGACAGATTAGGACATCTAACCCTTAGAAGCTTATGTTCTGTATCAGTACCACAGGCTATTTAACGCTTTTATCACACAGCTGGAGGGTGTCATCAGAATATGGAAATGCTGCTCAACCAAGTAAAATGATGGAATCCAAATATCCCGATTTCTCCTCTCCTGGGTTTGGCGGTGGCCCTGTTCAGGCATCTGTTACCGAAGTCACTCGGGTACAAAATCAGCCCAGTGTCAATGAGAAATTAGATCCCAAAAATTGTCTTGGCAGAGAATCAGAACAGCCTTGATCATGGAGTCCTGCTTGGTAGTGCCAGATGTTTTCCGATTCTCACAAACCTTAGTGGGATGGGAGTGGGATGCAAATTGACAGTCAGCGGTTGAGATAGAGCTTTATGGGCTTTAGTCAGATCATACAATAATTACACGTTCAACTTTCCATTCAGGTTCTCTTTAGAAACACTGCTGGTCGGTCTCTAATAAGAATCAGGCGACACCGATTACGGCGCATCAAATATAGGAAATGCAGCAAGTAAACATTCTGTACACCGTCCAAACGCAAACTCCTGGTGATAGGCCAGATCTGTTGTCACATGGCCAGCTGCTTGTAATGAGAAAGACACAATTCACAAGGCTTTCTGTCACAATAAAATTGAGTTCATCACCATACTAATCACCTTTAATTCATTATTCATGGATGTTCTCGAATCTTAAAAAACAGAAACAGATTTTATGTATGGCTTACAGATGTATGCGTTTATAAATGAAATACAAAACTTAATACACAATAAGGGCTGAACACTGAATTCTTGTGCCATAAGAAAGCTTTCATTCCACTCAGGCAACTTCATAGTAGATTTACTTAAGGGTTAAAAGTTCAGTTTTCTAAAATAACCCTACAAGAGCCACGTGATGCAAGACCAGTGTTATCAGCAGCCCGTAAAACAGTCCTCGCCACGTTAGATTCATATATGCGCTTTTTTTATCTTAGAATTTATTAGCTTTGTAATGTAAAAGTGTTGCTATCAACTTATCACATCCCAAGTCCCTTATGACTTAACTGATCACTATGGAAAGACTTGCAAGGGATTCAACAAAAAGGGAATAAATAAATAGACGCTAAAGTGAAAACTATCACTTCTATATCATCACACTCATCAGGAAGATGAGGACGAGATGGGAGATGTCAGCTACCTCGTTATTGTGCACGGCCTAAGTAATGGGGTTATGGTGATTGGCCGAGAGTGCTTAGAGGTCTGCCCTCCTTGGATGTCACATCTGTCTGCTCAACAGTGAGGCTTACCCCGGCAGGCAGGAGACTGGAGACTTGATGTCCCTCTCAAGGGCATTTAACGCCACAGTCCATTCTTTCTGGCCTCCGTCTCCACCCATCACTCGTACTCCCTTTCTCAACATCTGATGAAAAATAACCACCCTTGCCCTGGCACACGTACCAGTGACCACCACTGGCTCGGCGCCACGCACACCCCAAGGAGTCTGACGGGCTCTTTCAAGGCCTTCTTGTGGCCTGGAGATACAGCGCACTATCCTGGTCACATTTCCTTTCATTCCGCCAACGCTCAGTACAAGGCAGCAAAGTCCTTCTCCTAAGAGGAACTGGCACTATCTGATGCACATAAACGCATACCCCTAATTATGGGTTCCCAAAGCGGGCGGTGACAGAACACTTTGTTAAGAGAGTTAGACCTGAATCTGTGTCCCAGAAAAAGCAATCCACCCCAGCGTCAATATTCAGAGGCGTGTCCGGGAGGACGTGTTCGAAGGGAACGCTTTGAAACTGAGAAGAGCCAAGTCCTAGAGCAGAAGCCGACCTTGGTTTGAAATCAGCTTTGTATTGTAATTCAATTACAGAGAAGGAGGGCTTTTCGATTTTTCGATTCAATTAGGTGGGATGCACCCCATGCCCCGAAAACAAAATGTTATTTAATGAGCTTTTGTCTAAAAAACCTTAAATCGCAGCTTTTTCCAACCTGGGGAGGAGAGAGAAGAATGAACATGAAACCTAATGTGCGCGGCCGTTATCCTTTCTGACCTGAATTAACTTTCTCTGAAAACTTTTTTTGTTATCTCTCAAATGGTTTTCTGAAGCACATGAACACACTTTAGATATCCTTCTATATTTAAAATAAACTTTAACAAAAGCTGACTTAAATCTTTAAAACTACAATAAAGATTTTTCCTTACAAGCGGATAAACTAGAAAAACTAATGATCACATTTTGTTGCAAATCAGATGTGCTTTCTGCCCATTTTTGCAGAGAACAAAGCTCTGGAAAAAACCTAGCATACCTTAAGTAACATTTCACAGTCCACCCATTTGTAATTGTGGAATGGAATTAAATTACCTAAATTTGTGCAAAAAAACAGTTTTAGGGGAATAGGGGAAAGGATTAGTTAAGAATAAATAAATAAAAATAAACCCCCAAACGACTACATGCCTGACGTTAAAAAAGTAAAAGAGAGTGCAGCGTTATCACATGGTGTGATGGGTAAGCCTATCTTCTATACTCCACACACACAAGAAAATAAAACAAAATAATCAAACTTGAAGTGCATTGTCCCCTTGCATCATTACAATGCAACTGCAACCTCATAGGGACAGAATCAACTCTCTCATGCAGATTATCCAGTGTACACGTTCTTGGACAAAATGTTTTGTTGACGAGTAGCTTCCTGCTAAAGCCATCGACTGCCCTGCCGCTTTCGAAGAAACACGAACCCCACAAGACTGTCATCTGAGCAATGACCGCCTCATGAAAAGGGCAGGTGGTCTCAATGGTCACAATCTCCGTTGGCCTTTCGCAGGGGTCGTGATCGATCATTACACAAACCGTCACACGGGGAGATGTGACGGTTTGTGTAACCCTGCTGTTCAGCTCACTGATCGTAATGGAAGCAACGGCGAGAGGGTAAAGTCAGGACTTCGCCAGTGTGTCAGGCTGTGGAAGGTCAATTCATGACTCTTCTGTGACAAGTCCTCCTTCTCGGACACCATCTGCTTCTCCCTTGTACCAATTTGTCACAGAATGTTTGAGCACGGAGAGACCACTACTTCACATGGAGGAATGCGGCAGGAAAAAGAGGAGGAAAATATTTTGAATTTACACAGCTGGCGTGGAATTGGTTTGGAAAAAAACGGCCTGGGCTACCTGTGATGTAGTCCATCATGGCCTGGGCTACCTGTGATGTAGTCCATTAAATTCAAACAAAGCGGGTGGGATTGTACCAATGTCTGCCCAGTGGAAATGGAAAACGACTTATTTCAGTCCTGGTGGCGTGACAATCAGCCCTTGACTGCACAGTCTGATCATGTCTCATGCCGACCCACACACTCGAGTGGTGATCTTTTGCTCGGAGATATGCAACAGAAGCCACAACAAAGCCAAACTGTCCTTCTAAATAAAGACCCCCATAGATCCTTCAATTCCCTGCCACTGTCCCTTTTCCTTTTTTCTACTCCCTTTAACTAAACCTCCTTGCTGAGCAATCAGAATTTTCCCATTATAAACCTGTTACACCTCATTGTGAATACCGGTATAGCATTTCATCCGACATTGCGCAAATTGGAATCTCGCATAATAGAGCCAGCCAGAACAGGTACCACAGGACAAATTAAATGTAGCAAAGACAAAACATTTAGCACGAACCCACATGCAGTATTCCTGCAGGATATTTAAGACTATTCACTCATTCTAAGGTATACTTCCAAGAAGTTTCAATTAGGATTTAAAACAATGACATTGTCTCCGTGTCAAAACCTTTATTGTAGCAGTTGTTTATTTTTGGATCCCACCCAAGACATTAACACCACGCATTACAACCGTATGCCTACATTTTAGAGGGAAAAAACAACAACAGAGCTTCTAATCGAGCCAATATCTCCACCACACATCCACACTAGAGTGACAGAAGGAATCCATCGCAGACAAATCTCATTGTGGCAAAAGTCTAATGGTCAGCAGATATAATTCATCTACTAGACTGTAGATTTGTGATTGCCACTAGTGGCATCGTAGAAATGGTCACGAAAGTTTCAGACCCAACAAGAACCAAGAGTTTCAGAATTCATGCCATGCAATCAAAAGCATTCTACTTGGCCACTGAGTCAGATAGGAACAAGGAGAGGAAAGGTAATAGAATTGTACTTACTTTCTACAACAGCTGTGATTGAAGGATGCAGTGTCCAATCAAGGGATTATTCCTCCGTTCTGCTCAATGATCACTGATGGAGGAGGCGGGGGGGGGCACGTAACAGCAGAAGTGCTGGCAGCAATGGTTGGGGGTTGGACCCCCACAGATTAATTTAAAATCAGACAGGAACCATAACAAGGTCCTGTAAAAAAACAAACAAAACAAAAAATCAGGTTATTTAACCAATCGTTCCAAAGCAAAGCCAACATGATCATATCCGTGTACTGTAATCTGTTTAAATATATCTTTAATTAAATCTGGGTAATCAAGAAATGTGAAGCTCTGGGGTAAACCAGTTGCTAGTGGTAATGTTCTCGGTAATTGCTAAAGTTTTTGACAAGAGATTCTGAAAACTCAATTTATTACCCCTAAACCACGTTTCAGAAACCACATTTTCTCAGAAGCACAACAGCATTGTGCCACCCGGGATCCAAACCCAGAAGCCCCTAGACGATATTCCAGTACCTAGACAGTAGCTCCACACCCTCTCAAACACCGCCTCGCAGGCCATTCCCACACAGAGGGAAAACCAGAAAAACGGCCTGATGTCCTCATCACTGAAGATGCTGGCAACCAGGCGGCTAGAATTGGTGTCAGCAGATGAAATGCACGGGAAACGATTAGATTGTAGAGAGGTTTTGTTTTTAAAAGGTTTGGATACGAACACTGTCATCTTCAATCTCGCATTACTTACAGGAGGAGCCAATTACTGATGGATGGTCTATCAAATAAACAATTAAGACAAATCCAGGAGAGTGACGAAATTAGGCATGTGGGTAACTAATCAACACTTAATGGTGGAGCAAAGGATGAGTCATAACTGTATTGGAACCCTTCCTTGGAATATACAAAAGAAACGGGTCACATTTTCTAAATATAAAAAGCACTATAAAGATATTCTATTTACGTAATATTAGGAAGCTGGAATTTTAAAATGTCTTTCATAAAAATTTTAAAGAGAAAAGCACCTACCCTGGACACTCCATGTAACCACCTCGTTGAAATATTCACTCTATACATTTCTAAACTGAATATTTCCCCCCTCTCTCATAAAAACAAAAATATGTACTCTCTTAACCAGTAACACAGCCTCATTAAGTTAATGATCAGTGTGCACCTCATCCCTAAATCCCCCCCCTCCCCCCTCCCCATTTATTCATTTCTTCCTTTTAACCCTGCCTCTCTCCTGTCTCTCCGGCAATTTGTTTAAAAGCCGTAGCAGGCAAACGCACTGCCCGCTCAATTGCGATGATCAATGGCAGCAGGACAGTCCGGCCTGCAGCTCTGGGGCTCCTAAAATGAAAATATTAATAATACAGAAGCTGCTGTCATATTCCCCATTAGTGCGGGGAGGCTGGCATGGCGTCCTGTTGGATTACTAATTGGATTAATTGCCGACTGTTAAGGGGGAGTGGGGGCAGATCTATGAACCGAAACCTGGTGGCGCCCCGGCTGGAGAAAGATAATGAAGTTGGCTTGGTGGGATTGCGTGCAGTTTGAGTCAATCCACGTTGTTCTCCTCAGGAAAGCCACCATCAGCCCAACCCACAAAACCCACCGCTCTTACTAGAACGGCCGGCTGCGGCCCACTGCGAGTCTTCAATGAGACTCCGATTGTAAGTGTATCTCGAGGACGAAAGGTCCAAGGGATCTCGCTTCACAGCACACGGCTTCTTCCTTTCTCCAGGGGTACTTTTCAGAACACGGACAGCGCGAGACAAATCCAGAACTTGGGTCATTCAGAATGCAGCCTCTTTCTGATTATTTTACCGCTATCCTGGGAGACTATTACTTTCCAACAATCTCGTTGTCAAATTCTCTTGCCAAAGTGCGGTTGCTAAGCTAGAGACCCAACATGCAGTATGACTGGGGTTTCGTGGTCTTTGCATTCTTTTCATAAAGTATTAAACCCAAATATACCACAGAAAAACAGCAGGCAACAGTCAAAGATGAGAATTTGGCACAATGGAAAAATGTTCAAGATATAGTATAATTAACATCTAAATCTCACATTTTGTAACTGTATAAATCTGTTATAAGTCTGTTCACAGCAAATGCAAGAGAATGTGATCA
>JAOVYW010004098.1:0-11088 GCA_025775045.1 Hiodon tergisus | reverse complement strand
AGCCTTGTGTAGCATGTCTGGGTTTTATACCACAGCTGGGTCTGTTGATTAAAGTTAGCGCTGTGTAGCATGTCTGGGTATTTATACCACGGCGGGGTCTGTTGATCAGAGTTAGCCTTGTGTAGCATGTCTGGGTTTTATACCACTGCTGGATCTGTTGATCAGAGTTAGCCTTGTGTAGCATGTCTGGGTTTTATACCACAGCTGGGTCTGTTGATTAAAGTTAGCGCTGTGTAGCATGTCTGGCCCATGTCCTTTTTTTCTGACAGCTTTGTATTCACTCCAAAAAGACACCCAAGAAACTCTAAAATGAGACGTGCAAAGCCTGTATACTTTAGGTTAGTTAAAAGTTGTTATAATTTGGAAGCACCCCGAGAGTCAGAACTGCCTGTGTACAGAATTCTTTAATTAATTCTGTGTTGCCTTTTTAATTTAGCCCTGCTTCGCGGCAGTGGTCACGTAGTTTGTCACATTGTGGGGTCACTGCTTTTCTCTGTCCCGCCGCCACGTTTATTTTCTGTGCTGCCGGTAGCAGCTCTTGGGCAGGGAGTCTGTTGTCAATATATATTCGCCCCCGATTTATTCTGGTTTCTACGCATTCACCTGTGCGACAGCAATCCAATCCGAGTGTCTCCTCAGATTTATTACTGTGCGGAGCAGAAGACATGCATGACAGGCACGCGGCAGAGACGTGGCGGTTTGGTGAAGAACGTCAGTCAAAGTTCAAAGCGCACGTACGCAAGCAGAGAGACCGGGCTAGCTCAGTGTCAGTGTGGCATGAGGCCATTAAAACACCAGGGCCATATGTGTAAGCTTGTTACCCAACCATGTCCCCGCGCCCACATGACTGGACTTGTCACAAGCCACCGTTTTCTTGCAATTTCCAGATTTAGTTTTCTCTGGGGTCTGATCAGTGCCAATCTGTATGCCTTGGTTTGCTGGTTTACTGTATGTATTACGGGGTTGCAAGTCTTAATGCTTAACAGGGTACCGAAGATTCTTATAAGCGTGTCCGGTTCGTTTCGGATTGCACGGATGATGCTGCGTGCTTCAGCTGGTCTCTGTGGGTCTGTGCGTGGCTCGGTGGGTTTCTCGCGCGTGCGCTTGCCCGTGTGTCCGAGCGTGCCTCAGCTTACACGGATGTCTGTGCGTGTGTACCTGTGGTTGCGTGAGAGGGCGATGGTCCGCTCACAAAGACAAAGCGGACACGGTGGAGTGGCGGGAAGAGAGGCTGCAGATCTCCATGTTGGTGAAGGAGCTCCCGCCCTCGCTGGCACACTCCGGATAGGCGGGGCTGGCGCTTATGATGTTTTTCAGCCGGTGGAGGGCGATGACCAGCAGGGTGAGCAGGAAGGCCAACAGGCTGAGGAAGATGGAGACGTAGACGTAGACGTTCTGGGGCCTGTCGGACAGTGGGTCAACCGCGGTGGACACAGAGGTGGGAGTCATCCTCAGGAATGTCCAGTTTGCCGGCGCTGAGTCGTTGACGTCACCCACAAGGAGGTCCATGGTCGCCATCACAAAGCTCTGGTCAGCGTCACAAGCCCTGCCGCTCACTCCATGGAGAAGTCAGAGGGCCGAAGAGATGAGTTTCTGTGGTCGTCAGCCTTCTGCTGCCAAGGTCTTGCTGTGGGAAGAAGTTGCGCACGTCTGATTAATAAATGACACCACTTAATAAACCAGACCCCTGAAAATGAAAACACTAAGCAGCCATGACCCACAGAGAATGGGCGGAGCGCTTCTCCGAAATTCTGTCTGAAGCAGGGGACATCAACACGGGAGGCAAGTGGCGGCCTTGTGTCTGTAAGACCCGGGGAAATGACCTTGAGCCGCCTGTTTCCGTCGTGCCCTTGAGCCAGCTGCAGATGGAGGGGGCGAGTGGGAAGAACTTCAAAGGCAGAGTGGATTTAGCTCAGCGAGGGGCGCTGGCAGCTCCTTTCTCTCCGTCGTTTACACAGCGTGAGGCACAAAATTATCTCTGCGCTGGCGGCTTTTCGTCTGTCAGCAGGACCCCCCCCCCCCCCGCTGTGATTGAACTTTTCAGACAGTCATCTGCTGTCAAACTGAAATAAACTCTCAGGATGTTGTTTTTTCCTAACGATGAGTGGCAGTCTGGGTTTGATGCAGGAGGATGGTACAGGACGTCGCAACGACACCTCATGCCCTCTCTGACTGAGCGGCAAGTGGCTGTCCACTTCACCAGCCTTCTCCCTCTACTAAAGCTTCACCCTCAAAAAAGTACTGGAGTTAAAAGCAGGCAGAGATTGTTGGGTCATTATCATAACCGCGGTTCCACGAAATACAAATATTAACCATCACTAATGGGTTATTTCCCTTTAAGAACCCAGAATTCTGAGCAGTTATGCCAAATAAATCAATCTTATAAAACCCAGCGTTCATGACACGTTTTTTTTTCTCCTTCTGAACCAGTGCTACGACTGCGAAGACTGATGGTTAATATTTCTATTTCAGGGAGCCATGGTTATGATAATATAATATTTACATTCTCTTTAAAACGCAGGTATGAACCATCGCTAACTGGTAAGTATACCCAATCTATTCTATATGGCTCTACATGATCAGTGTGACATCACTCGTACCACACGGATGCCCAGACAGCCATCCAGGCACTCTAGTCCCAAATCCAAATCTAGCCCCATGTCCACATTGTTCAACCAATCGAACCCGGGGAACTAGTGTGGGGTCGACCAGGCGGCTGCATTGCAGACCTCCGCACCCAAACTTCGCTCCAAGAAGTAGCCACCGCTCTCGGGGGAATGACCAGCGATCTTCTTGGGCTTTCTGAGCTGATCTTCATCTTCACAGCCTCTGTGAGCTACCTGGACAGTCTCTGCTGGGACGGGCCTGGTCATGCGACTAAGATCCGTAAGATCGATCGATCGGTTTAGTCTGGCGTAAGATCACCGTTATCTCAGTGATACGCTAATTTGCCGCTTTCTTCGCCTGGGCAGAGAGGAGGAAGAGCTAGGCCCAGAAGAAGATGTGGACCTTTCAGGACCCCACCTCTCGCTCCCCTCCGGGGGGCGCCCTAGTGCGATCACCGAGGAACTCCTTTAAACGCCGCCTGGGACAGGCATCCTTCTCTCACAAACGGGAGTGGGAGTGGCGCTCCTGTCCGAAAGTTGTTCCACCGAAGAAGATGAAGGCCGAGACCAGACTTGGCTCCTGGTGCAATGTCCGCAGAAGGAAGGTCCTCTAGTGTTCGAAGAGCACATTCGTGTCTGGGGCAGCGCACTCCAGAGTCACACTGGCGGGTCCTTTTTTTCCAAACTCTGTGGTCCTTCCATCCAGGAACGCTCTAGATCCAGCTGCTTTAGGCCCAGTTCGGTTAGAAACCTTGCCGATTGCTAGAACCGGCCTAGCTTGCCAAACACAGCAACAGTCGCTAAACCTTTCCCTCACAAAGTGACTGTACAAACAATTGTTGCTGTGCAAGTTTGTACGTTTTCTCGAAAAATACAACGGCAAATAAGAGGAGATAGTGAAATCCGTACTCCTTAGATCGCTCAGCACGGACGTCAGAATAAAAAAATCGAGACCGAAGGGCTTTGGTTGCCGGGTTTTATAATCACATGACACCTGGCGTAGCTGCTGGTTCTTAAAGAGAGAGTAACCCATTTGTGATGGTTCGCATTTTGTATTTGAAAGGGAACTGTCAGCATCGTCAGCCTCTCACAAGAATGCCTTCCCTTAGCGAAGAAAGATCATTCTTGTGGGCAACATCTGCGGTACCGGGGGCTATCTCTCTCATCCACGGCTCATGGGGATTGTGGGGCAGCAGAGAATCGCTAAGTTCCCGGTCTTGGCGCTCGCATGGAGAATATCACAACACTCTCTGCAAGAAGTCTCCACCACTTGTGTTCATTTTTAGGTTTAAAACTACGAATGTGTGTATTTTTTTATATGGACACGCATACACTGCCTGTTGCTTTTTCGATGAAGAAAATTTACTGCGCAAGATTAAGTGTTTCACTACCCAATCGACCCACTTGTTTAAGCAAGGAATATATCGGTGCTGAATTAACAGTTGAACCTGCGTTAATTACATTAAGAGATGTACACATGTACGCACGCATAAACAAACAAGCTGGAATTGTTTTTCAAACACTTAGTGTTTATCCAACCCGCTATGAAGAGGGTTACGGTCACACCTAATCAGGCTTTTGGTTTCCAAGCAACACAACAATTTCCGTGCTTATTTAGTCATTAAACGCTTTGAAACCGGTACCGGTCCATTAGGGATTTCGGGGTGCCCGCGTCAGAGAGAGGAGATCGCGCCCCTGTCCGCTTTCCTCTCTCCTGTCGGTTATCCATGAATAATGGAGGGGGCAGCGTCTGTGTGGTGAAATGTCATGACATTCTGGTTCCCAAGTGAGGGAACTAGCAGAGGCCGTTTGTGTGTGAGATTTTCCTTCCCTCCACCTCAGAGCCAGAGAATCGGACTAAACAGCGGACGCAGATTTCTTTTTTTTTTGGGGACTGTGGTCGTCAATGTTATTGAGGATAATTCTCACAAGTAGGCCACGGCTGCTGCTCCTGTAGGGGCTGGGGTTTGCGTGATCAATGTCGAGACTGTGCCAAATGAGGAACGTTCCTGTGAGGGATTTACAAAAAGACAAGGGCGGGGGGTGTTTGTTAGATGCAGTTTGGAGGGGCACTCTGGAATGAGTAATGTGCCTGTAACGTTCTACACGCCTGGATCCTCAAAGATGAACAAGGTCAGAGCTGGTGAACAGATCACGATGCCACCCGCCAGATTCATCCCAGGGTGCCACTAAACAATAGAGCCATTTACCAGCTTTGTTTCATAGAGTTTTGCCATTGGTTAGCTCACTCAGAGTAACTGAACAGCGCGTACAGTTAACAGAGTGTAACCAAACAACGCGTACAGGTCACAGGTTTCACCATTCCGAAGTTTCACCAAAGAGAGCCATTCACATGCTTTATCAAAGACAGTTTCACCATTCCTCAGTTTCACCAAAGAGAGCCATTCACATGCTTTATCAAAGACAGTTTCACCATTCCTCAGTTTCACCACTGAGAACCATTCACATGCTTTATCAAATACAGCTTCAGTATTGGCCAGTTTCACCGAAGAGAGCCATTCACATGCTTTATCAAAGACAGCTTCGGTATTGGCCAGTTTCACCAAAGAGAGCCATTCACATGCTTTATCAAAGACAGTTTCACCATTCCTCAGTTTCACCACTGAGAACCATTCACGTGCTTTATCAAATACAGCTTCAGTATTGGCCAGTTTCTCCACAGAGAACCATTCACATGCTTTATCAAATACAGCTTCAGTATTGGCCAGTTTCACCGAAGAGAGCCATTCACATGCTTTATCAAAGACAGCTTCGGTATTGGCCAGTTTCTCCATAGAGAACCATTCACATGCTTTATCAAAGACAGTTTCAGTATTGGCCTGCTTCATTATATAAGATGTCATAGCACAGCCTTGTCAGTTATCTTTCCCAGACAGGGTGTCAATATGGGTGGTTTGATTCACTTAATGATAATGTTATTATGTTCTGTTGTGAGTACGCAGAGAGATTTATCAATAATAATTTATTCTTTCAGTCTTGAGGACGCAGGATTTTGAAACTTTTCAGCTGGTATACAGTGCACTGTAAGACAGAAACAGCCCTGTGGTTTTCTCTTTTTTAGTACACACACACTTCTCATGGGTTTAAAAGTCCACTGCTTCTTTCTTGTTATGGGAGCAATGTTCTGCGTACCCCCCAACGCACACACACACACACACACACACTGTTTATTTCATACAGTTAGAATACTCTTTCATCAAAGCTTTCTGACGGTTTACCAGCATATACACCGATACACCTCATGGACTATTTCCCTCTAGAAAAAAACTCAAAATAAACAAATGTACATTTTTACTTCACCTGCCTGCTATATCCTTTAAGTGTTTTTTTTCTTCTTCTATGCCTAATAAAGTTTCTGGCTGAAAGAAATTCTGTCATCTCCTTCCGTGGTGAGCCTGAACCCAGAAACCATCTGGGATCCTCTCTGCGCGGAAGCTGTGGACCGAGGACGCGTCGTTACGAGAGAAGACACAACAGGCACCGGGGCGGTTCGCTTGTCTCCTGTCCCCCTTGAGTTCCAGCTAATGCAATCGCAAGGGCTTCTGTCAGTGGAATACGCAGGGGTGACTTTCACTTACTCCCCGGAAAAGGCAGTACAATCTATACTTCTATTATTTAAGTAATATATATTCAAAAAATACTGAAGTAATTACCTATATATATGATTAATCAAGCATTGCTTGTTTTTCTTTTTGATTTCCAGATGATTACAAATCCAGAAAGATGTGACCTGTAGTATTGTGGCTAGCTGATCTCAAAGTAGAACATTATGCCAAGGGGTAAAAAGGGCTACTCACCTCGTAGCAGGACAGTTAAATTTTCCACATCTTGTGGAAATCCATTCTCTTTTGTTAGCCAAAATCCGGTTAAGCTCTCAAAGAGTGGCTCCTTCAATCAAAGGCAGACGTCAACTTACTTGTGGAGGAGGTAGGAGTGGAGACGTGGTAGGAGTGGTTGTTGTCGCATTGATTCTCATCTGAGAGGTAGGTATTGACCATCCAGCTGTTGTACAAAACCCCCTCCTCCCTCTGCTGCAAAGCTCTCTCTCTCTCTCTCTCTCTCTCTCTCTCTCTCTCTCTCTCTCTCTCTCTCTCTCTCTCTCTCTCTCTCTCTCTCTATGTCTGTGTATCTCCGTCACAGTGTCTCCCTAGATGATGGTCCTGCTAGCTGACTCCTTTGGCGAACTGAAGTTGGCACATACTGATGTATTGAGACGAACCAAGCCTGCAGTTACCTCACACTCACACACAGAGTGTTTGAGGGGTTTTCTCCCACAGAATAGTGCCTTTTCCACTGCTTATCACGGTTGTACGCCATGATTTGTGCACATGCTGTAACAAAGACACTGGGCGACCGGTAAGAACAAACGCATGGCATCCAATCTGCAGTGCATGACAGTCATGTCATCTTGGCTCAGAGGGATTGGGGTTGGCTCTGTGGTCTCAGAACACTGTTTGAGGTCACTGTGTGCTAGGACCGGCTTGTCCCGTCTCCTCCCCTATCAACAGCTCGTGACTCTTCATCAAACGTCATAATCTCCTCCCCGTTGCCCTCGTCCAAAACTGACTGGGATAATTGCAGCTGTGAGCGGCTTTGTGCTAGCGGGTCCTCATAATGGAAACTTTTCTGCATTTAATTGAGGTTTATTTAAAAAGAGAGGCTTCAGCGAGCTGTGATCTGGGACCAGAGTGCCAAAAAAGGTCTCTGGCTAAAAGAGTCTACCTCATTAGGCATGCCTGTTTGAAGACGTTATATTAAAGACACTTTAATATGTACAGAGGTCAATGTTACTCCAGTCTGCTTCTGTCAAACCGAGCTTTAAACGCCATGCAGTTTGGGGTGACTGGATCGCAAATGAAAGTGAAATTAAACGGTGTGTGATGTATGACTCGCAGTGTCCTTGACTCTCTGTTCTCGGTGATACTTACCCATTTGGGTGTCCCGGGACGCTTCCACTGGTTCATAACGCATTCAGCCTCAGTCGTGTGCACTTCTGGCTGTTGTACAAGGAGACAGGGACGGGTGTTCACCAGCTGTGATGTACAGCTTTTCATTCAAAACGCTTGGGTGGATGCGGGCCCTAAAAATAAATGAAATCGGCCAGTCGTTATTTAAGACTGCCGTCGACTTGTCTGGCCAGGGTCGAGTGGATGAAACATTTCAGAGGTGGGGCAAGAGGCCAGTAATTGGGTGGAAACTCTGAAAGAAAAATCGATCACCCAGTATTTTTCTGTTTGTTGGTGTATAACTTTCCGTTGGCGTGGTTAGGCACTGAGAGCGAAAGAGGATTTAAAAAATGAATAAAATTGATGTCACCACAGGCTCCCAGCAATCTTGTTATTTCCAAACCAGCTTGTTCCATCTATCCGTATCGATCTAGCACGAACTGTCAACTCCAGCCCACTCTAATTTGATTTGGTTGCTTGCCTCTGATCCAAAGCAGGGACGGAGAGCGGCAGGGGGGAAGCATTCTTTTCTGGAAGTAGAGGTTGTTCGGTTGGGTGGAGTTCGGGGCCTTCGCTGGGTCCCCGTGATTCCGGCACAGGCTCGGCGCGGTCCGCAAGCGCACCTGATCACAACTGCCTGCGCAGGTATGAAAGTGTGAATGCACTTTAATAGCAAAACAGGGCCCAGGTTGCTTTTCACTTATCGCTGACTGGCAGTGGGGTTCCTGTAGCCACACCTGCCATTCGGGTGTTTAACCTGCAGGTTTCTCATCGCATCACGTCGGTGTTGTGAGAATGTTTTTCTGCCGCAGGTCCTACCGGCTCAGACCAGGCTTGTCTAGCAGCATCGGAGAGCTGTTCTGTTTCAAGGCACCTTTGGTACCGAGGTGTTTGGTCGGTCAGGAACATTCTCCTGATCCCATGTAGGGATCTGGTCGACAATGGTGACAATCTATCACCGAGGTTGTCCATGAGAGAATGCCGAAGACATGTCAATCAACCTAATCCCCTCCGTTTTTGAGGAGCCTCATCACATTGACGCGTGTCGGTTTTGGACGATATCTGTCTCTCTTCTTTCTTTCTTTTTCTTTCTCTCTCTCTCTCCGCCACCCCACAAAATAGTGTTATGTATAATAACACTGTGGCTGGAAGCAAATCAAAACTTTTACAACCCGCTAAACGCTTTTAATACAATTGTAGTTGATAGCTTTTATTCCCACTGGTTTTTATAAGTATCAAAATACATGTCTTCTACTCATGAAAAGAATAACCTTTTACTTTGTTAAATACAGTTATGGAAAGTTTGATTTGGTCCAAGCCTGTGTTCGTCAATGTTGTTTATCAGTGTTTTTTTTTGTGGGAATGTCTCTTGGGTGTTCACTGTTTGCAGGCCCTTGCTGGCTGGTCATGAAAATAAGATTTAAAGTCAGAATCCATTTAAATCCAGCTGATTTCATTGGCTGATTGTGACCGTGAGAGCACAGCTGTTGAGATGGACGTGCCACTCCTCCAATCGGTGCTGAACCTCAAGTGCTGGCTGTGTAGTCTGCAGTGTGGAAGTGATGGGTGACTCAAAGTCAACTATGTTTGGAGGAGCCTAGTCATACTTCCTCACCCTCATGCTTGTGGTGATGAGTTAAGGTTGGTCATTCCAAACTGGGGTGGAGAAAAATAATTGCGATTCCAAAATAAAAAAAAGTTTCGACTGAACTTTAAATTAAAAAATATACTCATCTCATGGAAGTCCCAAGAGCTATGGGACATTGAAGTAAACTACAGCCTCTTTGCTTGAAGTTTATATCCCTGAAAAAAACGGCTCCAAAATTCTGGTGTAAGTGTACATTTTATTCCAATGGATAAATAATTTAGAGTTTAAGAAAATGCCGAACCTCTTGAATTGCAAAATAGTGCTTTCTTCCACATTTTCATAATTCATGAGTTCAACATCAGTTGTAAGGAGGTTTCCGGAATGTTTTTTTTTTTTTTTTCCATGCAGGCTGCAGTTTGTCCAAAGGGGCCATTCCCGGGACGCCTCAGATACTTTTGGGAGGAAATTAGTTAGTTTAAAACTATGTTTCGGAATCACTAACGTTGCGTATAGCTGTTGCTAAGATAAACCTCCAGGCAGACTCATCGGGAGGTCGTCACAAACAGCGTCAGTATCTGTTGCAAAGCGTTGGGGGGGGGAAAACCGTTTAGGGAATCGGACACTGCTATCACTCTGCTTTCGGGGGAGTCAGGGAGGCAGCTGAATTCAAGCAAAGCGGTAAAGTTCTGACGGGTCACAACTGACTTCAGACAGTCCTCGGAGCCGTTTGCTTACAGAAGCGTTAAGTCAGATCACACATCAGCCTCTCAGATGGGGTGAAAATTGCCTCGACGATGAAGGAAGCAACTGCGTTTGAGGCCAATTACATTCTGTCAGTTTTAAGTATCGGACAAGCATTTTGTGTGTGTCTGCGCGCGTTGGCCAAAGTCTTTCAGATCAAATATTTCCATTGTGAGATATTGTGAGATAAAGGCTTGGCAATCATTTGATAACAGCTTTTTTTTAAAAGCAACTCCGTGATGAAAGGGTTTAATTATCTGGAGGTCTCCGTGCGCTGCCTGTGCAGAATGAAAGGAACTGGAGGGGCTCGGTTCAAACTCTTCTTCAACAGACAACAGGGTCCAATTTTGACTTTAGTTTCTTTGTGAAATAAATTTAATCAGGCCACTTCGGTTGCTTAAAACACCTCAGCCTTAGATTTCTGTTGATGAAGTCAACTTTGTACAATTCAAAGTGATGGATGGACGATGACGAGAAGCTGAGGAGCTGTCGAGAAGCTGAGGAGCTGTCGAGAAGCTGAGGAGCTGATGACGAGAAGCTGAGGAGCTGTCGAGAAGCTGAGGAGCTGTCGAGAACCTGAGAAGATGACGAGAAGCTGAGGAGAAGCTGAGGAGCTGTCGAGAACCTGAGAAGCTGAGGAGAAGCTGAAGAGCTGTCGAGAACCTGAGAAGATGACGAGAAGCTGAGGAGAAGCTGAAGAGCTGTTGAGAACCTGAGAAGATGACGAGAAGCTGAGGAGAAGCTGAGTAGCTGTCGAGAACCTGAGAAGCTGAGGAGAAGCTGAAGAGCTGTCGAGAAGCTGAGAAGCTGAGGAGAAGCCGAGAAGCTGAGGAGAAGCCGAGAAGATGACGAGAAGCTGAGAAGATGACGAGAAGCCGAGGAGCTGGTAATATGATTATGTCCCAAATATATTAATATGAATGATTTCCACTTTAAATAAACTGTATAGTATACTCTATAGACAGTGAGATATTCATGTTGTGGTAGGTTTTGATGATGCGCTCAGGTAATGTTACCTGGGTAGTGTTGTTACCTTTGGCATGAATGTTTTTGTACTTAAATAGTGCCCCATTCACAACTAAATATCATTTACCTGTTCCTCTTCGGTTCCAAATATTAACATATAGTGAACTTACAGTCACTGTCTTCTAGGACATGCAGCCCATCCTTTCACTGTCATCGTCAT
>JAOVYW010004096.1:0-45827 GCA_025775045.1 Hiodon tergisus | reverse complement strand
TATATATAAACTTTACATCTTTCAGCAAAAGGGTTAGTTTGCAGGCTAATGGAGGTGGACCAGATGCTTAGAATCACGGCCCAGGATGCATTGTGGCATGAATGGTGAGCTTCTTTCTCACAGTCTTCAATACTGCATGAGCCATGAGAAATGTAGCCAACTGAAATTTTTAACTGTAACATACGTTACGGTGGAAAAGCATTCGCCCCCTATCAGAAGCATTTTTGCACTTTTACCACATTCAACTTGATCAGATTTCAACCACATTCAAATGGTCAGATCGTCTGTCTGGAAATGGTTACAAAGATATATTTGTAAGGCTCTAGGGGCTCCAGAAACCACAGTCAGAGCCAGTGTTGTCCAAATAGTGAAAGTTAGACAGTAGTGAACCTTAGAAGTGGTGAACAGGAGTGGCTAATAAGTCACAAAGAACCCTAGAACAACATCCAGTGATCTGCAGACCATTGTACATGATTGTTATGCCTGGTGAAGGCCAAATACTGCATGTCACCGTGAGAAGCTCATGCATGGTATGACAATGGTTTTCTGCATCAGACACCATCATTGAAGGAACCATGAATTCTCCTCTGTAACCGAGAAGTTTACAGGAGGATGTCAGGCAATCCATCTGTAAGCTGAAGCTGACATATAGCTGTGTGAAGCAACAAGACAATTACCCAAAACACATAAGTAGGTATATATCAGAATGGTTGAAGACCAAGAGTTTTGGAATGGCTTAGTCAAAGTCCAGACCCTAACTCTATTGTGGCAGGACCAGAAACAAGCAGTTCATGCTCAAAAATGCATATGTCTGAGTTACAGTAGTTTTGCATGGTGTTGCAAGAACCTAATAAATTACTCTAAGAGTTTTTTTGTTGCAGTTATTGCTGCTGAAGGTGGCACGACCAGTTGAATCTAAGGGGGTGATTACTTTTTCACACGGGGCAAAGGGTGTTGCATAACTTTTAGTATTATATAAATGAGCATAAAAGTAGAACCTTTATGTTAGTTGGTCACATCTTTTGTTTGAAGATCTGCAAAAATGCAGAAAACCAGAAAAGGGGCAAATACTTTTTCATGGTACTTTAAATACAGTGTATGTACCTGGAACCCATTATTTTCTGGAACTGATACATGAATTGGTATCGAAAGGCCATGGCAGAATGTTTGACGTGTGTTCTTGTGTGAGTTGCAGGATTGCTGGGAATGGGGCGTCAGAGAAAAACCTGAAAGATGGTGTGTGTGCACAGTTTGAGAAAAACTTTGCTAAGGCAAAATGGAGGGTAAGAATTAGGAAAATGGTTGTTTGATAGGAATAGTACAGATGAAAAAGTAAGATAGTTGATATATGTTAATATGGTTGACATTTATTTCCTCACACAACATCACTTCCTCACCACGTTTGGGCACGGAGGAACACAGCATATTTAACTGAATACTTATGTTGTTCAAGAAAATATGTTAAATTGAGATCAGTGGCTCATACAGTAATTCATTTGACCTTTGACTTCACTTTGATGCGCCAAGATTTATGACCCATGAATGTGGTCTACTTTGGAACATCACAATCAATATTATAGTTTAGAATATGCACTGAGAGGTTATTAGGTTTGAGTTGTTCTGTCACTTATATTCCTGCACAAAGAATGATATGGGGCCTGTAAAGGCTTTCCGTATGACAAGCTAAGAGTAGAGTGCCTGTGTGGAGATTAACTTACACTGACATTTTCAATGATATTGATCAGCTGTAATTGAACTCTACGTAGGTAATGCCTTTCAGCTTCTGACCCTGGATTTTCTCAAGAATCAGTTTCTTCTCCACCCCTTTAGTGATGCTGGAACCAGTAATGTTAAACCACAAGTATAAAATGACCTAAAACCCTTAATTGCAACTCAACTCCAGCTCTTTATAGACCTAAGATTTTTTGTTTTAAAAATTTGAAGTTAAATACCAAAACTTCAATCAATTGGGTCAGTTTTCCCCGATTTCCAATTATATTGCTGAAAGTCTGTACCCTGTGGAACAGAACCTACCCCAGTAGAGGCCCCTCGCCAATTTCTGTTTCCTGATGACGGTATAACGTTGTCTCTAATGACAATAACCCTTTTCTCTTCCTCCTCACTCGTGAATCCCCAGGAGCTGAAGGTACTGTGCTTACTCATGAGACCTTTTCTCAGCCTTACTAATAAGATTCAAGGCGAAAGTTGGATATTCAAAAATAGTCTCGCCATACACCCTTCCCAATTCACTGTCTGGACATATGTTCACCAGTACACATATAAAACCTGAGCTGGCCTTCATTCATGGCGTCTCTGTGCAGTAAATGGAAATATACTGGGAGATACTGAAGAGGTCTCCATTGTATACCAGTATCTCTTCCTGAGTGGTCTTCAAAGACAAAGAAAGATAACTAAGTGGTAAAATAGAGGATTGCTTCTGAAAGCTCACAATTTGGAAAAGACAGAAAATAAGTATTGGACGGGCAGAGACCAGAGGCAGACACAAAAGGAGATCAAAGTCCAACAAAAATACTAATAGAATTTTAAGTCTTTCTTGAGTAATGTGGATTTTCAGAAGCATCCCTACCCAGTTTAAAACGTGTCGCATAAGCTTGAGGTTTCTTTGAAGACCTGTGTCATTTTGCTTTGTTAGGAAGGAGAATTGATGTACGTCTGACTGTGTATAGTGTGTAAGGAGGTGTTGGGGGGTCTCTATTGTGTCCCTATTTCATCTAAATTCAGCTATAATAATATCACTCTAACCCATTTATCCACATTGTGCCTTAACATCTTGTAAAGGGAAGAGAGTAATCATTATGCTTTTAACACTTACAGAATTTTATTGTTATGCATTTTAGTCATGCCATAGCTTGACTGGTGACTGCATAAGGAATTAAATCCCACCCTTCTACATTTCCCCTGTTTGTTAATTGGTCTGCTGGAACTTTGAGAGGGCAATTTACAGCATCAGCCCTGTGAAACTCACATACAACTTTCCATGGTGTACATATTTTTCTAGTACAGTTTTCTAGCCACAGCCCAATTTCAGATACATATTATTGTGAAACTTCAAATAACTGCTGAGGTTATTGATTTAACATTCATACATGTATGTAAAAGGGTGGTTTATACTTCTTACATGAAACTCATTATGTGTGCCTAGTAAACTAAATATATTCAGTGACTTCAGTTTAATCCTATCTTGCCCAGATTGTTCAGTGGGCTTCATTTTCATAAAGGCAATCAAGGCAAAACCTTTTTTCTCCATGCAGAAAGCCATTCGCGTCACCACTTTCATGCAGCGACTTCGTGCTCCTGAGTCTGGCGGAGGGATCAGTGATGGGAGTTCAGCAGATAAATGCGACGAGAGAGGAGAAGAGGGCGGGGACCAAGGTGTGGGAGGAGTCACTCCCAAAACCACCCCCATTGTCTCCCACGAAGTAACCGTTGAAAACAGACCCAGGAAAGAAGAGGATAAAGAAGAAGGGGAAAATGAGGAGAGGGGAATAGAAGGAGAGGGGAAGAGGAGTGAGAGGATTGTTACAGTGAGTCCTTCGATTGGTGTTTCTCCAAAGTCCTTGGCAGAGCCGCTCGCAGACCAAAACCCTTCACCTAAAACGTCCGGGGAGGAGCTAGGCAGGGAAAAAGGGAGTGTAAATAAAGGAATTGGGGATGGCTCTTGGAAAATGCCGGTTATTTTGGGGAAAGTAAAAACTACACCAGAAAAGAAACCAGTACCTTTCAGCACTAACACAGTTAAGATCTCAGACAGCAGAGGAACCAAAGTGATTGTGCTGGAACAGGAAGTCGCCAGCACTGGGGAGAAGAAGGCGCGCTCCCCTGAGATGGCAGATCACAGGAAGACAGCAACAGTGCTCTCTCAGTCCTCAGAGCACAGTGCAGAACCTGCCACGCCCCCAGAAGCGCCCTCCTTAGCTCAAGACAAGCTGATGCAGCAAAAGGAGGGAGGAGGGGATAGGGGGCAGGAAACTGCCCCTAGCAGCTGGTGTCAGACTCAACTTCCAGAGGCGGTTGCTGAAAAGACTGTGGGGTTAGGCACATTGGGAGATGTGAGTCCTAGGGTGCGAAGAGAAAAGATGGAAGGACTAGGAAGAGGCAGTCCTGAATTTGGCATTCCCAGAGGTAAACAGGGAGGAGTGGGTTATGGGGTGGCATGCTCTCCGGGTTTTGGTCGCAAGAAAACTGTGTCAGTTCAGGAACAAAGGGAAGCAGCAACTGGGGGGTCAAGTTTTGACAGCCATTACTGTCCTTCTTACTCTGCCAGTGGAGGGAATGTATTTAGCAATTTAGGACAGGGGACGAGTAGCAGCAGTGACTGGATGATGGACAGTGTGATTGAGCAGATAGAAAAACAAATGGCAGCAGTCTTTGAGAAGATAGAAGGAGACATGCCGTCCCTGCTGGAACAAATAAGCGACTGCTCTGAACAGAGACCAAAAAGCACCCAATCCTCCCCCTCATGTCAACCTCGCACTCACCCTTTTTCTGTCCCCCCACCTCTTCCTACAACCCCTCATCCCCCTCTTCTTTCACTCCCACATCTCACAATGCAGCCACCATCATATCCTCCTCCTCCCCCTCCCACCAATATGCATGACTTCTCTCAGCCAATTTCAGATCAGAACGAATGGGATAGGCAAAGGGGTGCAGTCAGGCCAGGTCTACCACCAACGGGGGGTGTGGCAGGAAGGGGGCTATGAGGCTCTTTTTAAAAGAACTTCTGAAATTGAAAACCCACGAACACATATATACCGGTATAGCACTCAAAGAAAACAGGTGTGGGAACATTTGTGTAAAGCTTTGGTCACCAAGGTAAATACTCCAGAACAGACGCGCCACCTCAATACAAGGTCTTAATTATTAGATATGGTAGTAAAAAAGTTAACTGTCTTGTGAGCTGCATGCGAAGGCAATCTTATCCCCTAAAATAATTTTCTTAAATTTTCTTCTTGAACTTATCTGTTCAATCAAAACTTAGGGAAACCACCTACCTTTTTAAGAAATAAGAGACTTACAAAAGTAACACTATAAAAAAAATGTAATTAACGACTTGTGATCCCAGCCAACGTCGCATATCAAATGATGCGCGGACATTTGAGAATGCAGATAATGTGTATATTGCACCAAATACTCGTTAACATCAGAAATGGGCAGTGAGGTAAATCTCTAGATAAATACAGCATAAGACTGATTTAAGGACCAAACGGAGGTGCCATCTGTAGAGGTAGTGGTGCCAATAGCCCTAGACCATGTCTTCAGAACCTTGTCAAAAAGTAAAAGCCATCTAGTTAACTGCTTGTTCATTTGTTTTCTTCGTCTGTTAGCATATACTTTATGCTCTTCAGAAAAGTTACTGTGGCATTTAAACTAGGCATCATTGAAACTAGGTTGACTTTGTGGTCTGGTGCTCACATATGCCATTTTGTAAAATTATTCAGTAACAACAGAAATGCAGCAAAATCTGATTTCAGCAGAACTGTCCCATAGAGTCAAACTTTTATTTAAATATTGATTTATTGTTTGGATTAATATTGAAATATTAGTCTTTGTATTCTCAGCCTACTGGACACATTTTATGGGGTGCACCACATCCCGGTTTTCTTTTTATTTCTTGTATATGAACAAGGTATGAACAGCTTCAGAACTGCACATTCCTAATACATACAGACATGTACACAAGTTAACATCATCTGTGACTTGGAAAAACGTTCATTGATATTGCTACGCAGATAAAAAAAATTTAGTTATTAAAAATAAAAATTGTATTTTAATGTTATAATAATGTTTAAAAACAGGAGGAAATAACGATTTGTAAATTGGTTATTTTGAAAATGAAAGTTTTTTGTTGCTCCTGAAAAGTAGACTTTTTTAGTTACAAGGTTTTTCCAATTTGGAAGTGTGTTTCCTAAATGTGAAAATGTTTTAAATGCATATTATGACACTGATAATATAAAGTGTACAGTCAATCAGATAAACTGAGTCTGTAAGATGTCCCATTTGTTTCCTGACATTTTGCTCTCTCTGATGCTTATTCTCTTCACAGAACCCTCCCACTTTTCCAAATTTTAATATTATTTACTTGTTGGTTGTTTATATGATTGCACGGAGTTAGTGTATATCATTTTTTGCTGTATTTATCGATGTATTTTGCTGTATTTCACAATTAATTCATTTTAACAAGAGACTCAGTGGCTGTTACATTACTTTGTATTCTGTCTACTACTCATATTTCAATAAACCCTCAAACTTGAAAAAAAAATGTTGAAAAATTAAATATTTATTTTTCAGTTATTATTAGTGTGGTACATTGGTACAGTGGGGTTATTTTTCCTATTATTCTATTATATATAAATCTTCCATATAAAGACAAAGACCGTGTTCTGGAAGGGGAAAGAACCTTGGTGGAAATAATTAAATTGTTTAGATTTTTCGACAGATAACATCATAATCTCTGGTATCATAATCGTATGACTTTAGCACATGGTCTTGAATGTTAAACATATATTTTATAATAATAATTTAATTCTTTAATATTATAATATTGGGAGGTGTCCATGAGAAGTTGGTTAAAAGCCGATTATTTTATTGTGACTCCAAGTCCCATCAGTCAAAGCGATATGGTAAACTACAGCTCGACTTATTTTTAAAGCAGGAGGGGGATTTGGATAGTTTATGAATACTTTTTTTGTTTTGTTTCAAAGATCAACGGTACTCCAATGAAACATAAATAAAAATGATAGTGTATCATTGTATTGAATTTATATTCTAGGCGTTTTATCTCTTAAAACCATGGTATACGAACTTTTATTTTATTATCTCCTCACACTTCATAAATGTGATGTCTTTTGTACTCATTCTATGCATGCACATGTTGCTGCTTTAAGCGGAGAGGAGACGGACGAAGATAACGAGGTAGTTGTGTCGAAAATAGCCGGTTAGCAAAGTTTTCATCTCCTTCGCAGTATGGAAGGTCACTAAACTACCACCAGTTTGCCAAATATTCTGTGGGATATAATTTTATTTCCTCTGATTTCTTTTGTTTTGACATTTTGTAATTCAATACCGCGGAACAGGGCCGAGTAATATCGGATGTGGTGAGTTCTGCATAGTTGCTAGCTACTTATTTTTTATGGTGCTTGTTGCTGGCATGCTAGATTGGAGTGGTATTTGCGAGTCCGCGCATTTCTTTTTATGAGAGTACAAAAGGAAGTTTCATTAGACGTCGCCAATACATGTGTAGTTGCGTGTCAAAAAGGATATGTTGAAAAGCAATTGATAGTTTCTGGGGAAAAGGTAATTGTGGAATGAAGCGAGGATTGGGTGGGATTGAAGTTTGTAGGGTTTCGCAGACGCTCGCTGCTGTTAATCCCACTTCTTCGAAAAATTGTTTCGCCAAAAATTCCGCGGTCGTTACATTGTAGTGGTCTTATCAACAACTCATATTGCAGTAACTAGCTAGCAAACCTAACTGTCAGCGGCGTTATTGCATGGGTGCCTAACCAACCAACCAACCAACCAGCTAGCTACTAATGTCTTATTGTTAGGAGATATTGCCTAATCGCAGGTGCCACATTGAAACAAGTGCTTGTCAAGAATAGATGAGATGGCATAGTGGACAAATAATCTGAACCCGAACCCTATCCTCGACCAGTGTGTTGTACACCCAGCGGCCCACTTGGGCCTTTGTTATTAGCCAACACCCCCTCCCCCAACAATAATTTTTATTCTCTCGCGAATTTTCACTCTATACCTAAAACATGTTAGTTGGTTCGCTAGTTCCATTGCTGTAATTGAGGAGTTTAGAATGTTTTCTTTTGATTTTATTCTTTACTGTTCATGGTGTCAAGTTTTTTGTGTTAAAAAGAGTATACCTGTGATGGGTAACTTACTGGGTGGATGCCTCTTCGCTCATTTAATTCCCTGTCTTGTAGAACTAAATTGCTCGGTTAAATGGTCTGACTTCTGCTTCGGGGAGCTGTAACTAAAATATTCTCCTTAACCCCTCACAGTTCCATTCTTCACTTCTGGCGCACTTCTACCCAGATTGCTTCCCGTGCACTTTTTTGACGTATTAAATCTAAGAATGCATTGAAGTCTTAATTGTTCGGTTTCTCCATGGTTGGAACGTGTTAATTATTAAGGCCCATGATAGCCTAAGTTAAGGGATTGAAGGTTCACAACCCAGGGTTGACAATTCCGTGCTACTGTTTTGTTCATAAAGTACCCTGGTTCCGCTCACCGTGTGGAAATGCACTGTGACAAGTAACAAGTTCCTTTTATTTTCGAATTAACGTCATAAAGTCATAAAAATGCAAGTATTGGCGCGTATGTTGTTATTTTTTTGCTTGATATATTTATTAAAGAGAGTACGTTGAATGTATTGTGTCTACCCGGTTGGATTCTTAAAAATCAGTTGAAAACCCATATCCGATTTTAGTTGTCAGTGATGGCACTGTGGATGGATAGCTCTTTGGATGTTTTCTTATGCTGATACTTGAGATTGCATGTTTGTATAATGGTTTGTTGAACTGAAATATAACTTTAGTCAGTGAACTGTGGCATAATATTTATAAGGCCATAGTATTTATTTTCTTATCGACACGGGAGCCGCTTATTAAGATCGCAAATCGTTTTGCCTAATTAAACAGGTCAACCTAGTACTCTGCCTTCCTGACTTTGATTTCTACATTTACGCGTTTCTCTATACGACCAGTTTGTTTTACTCGTATTATTAAAATGCCTCGTTTAATCAGTTTTATTTGTGGCCTCCTGAACCTGGCATGGATATCCCATTAGTATAAATTAATTTTACTACAAACGGATTCGTAACGTTTTTTTCCAAGTGTGATAGTTACTGACACACGGGATAAGCAGTGTGTCCTACGAATTGTTGGGCGTTTACAAGAAGTTTATTTTGAGACTCTGATTTCTTTTAACGGGACAGTTCGGTTAGTATGCAATTATTATAACGATTTAGAAGTACGTTTGCGATAAATATGGACGCTTTGTAGCTGATGTATACCGTGTAACTTGTACGGTGCACGTATAATGGATTTTAAAGATTTTTTTCCCTATAAAGAATCATTGATATTATCAAATATTAATTTTGCAAGAAAAAGAGCCAGGTTTATTCTGAATAAATCATGACATGGGCGTGTTTTCGTAATCTTGTGTTCGAAAGGCCAATGAGTAAGCGAGCTATTTTTTTAGTGCTGAATATTTTAATAGCCCCGCCTACATTTTAGAGCTGCCATTTTGGTTTTGTTCCCGTCTGCAGTGGGGAAAACCAACATCGCTATCAGATATAACCACGGGAGTGACTCGACAGTTAGACCTCTAACTTCTAACCTAAATCAAAACACATTCGCTATACCGTAATTTTCTTGTTTTTTCCCAATTATTTCGTTTAATTTGATAAATTATTATCGTATAATCAAGATACACAAAACGAGTGGTTTGCAGACACGGGACAGTGACGGATTATTGGTAAGATACAGCGACTGTACCAAGGACTACTGGACGGCAATAAATTGGATATAGTTTTCACTTTCTGGGCCTTTTCATTTTACTGTCACTGCAGACTATACAGATACACGCGTGTTACAGGCTGCGACATGCCTATTATCTGAACAAAGCGTTTATTGCTTTCTCATTGACACAGTTGTTAGGCCTGATAAAGTAGCTAGTTGCTAGTAGCTAGTATCTAGCTTAGAATGAATCGGAAGTTTCCGCAGGCCACCTTTTCACCTGATTATGTAGTGACAGGATAACAAAGATGATTAACTAGGTCTCCCCGGGGACTTACGTGGATTATATAGTGACAGTATAACAAAGATGATTAACTAGGTCTCCCCGATGACTTACTTGGATTATATAGTGACAGTATAACAAAGATGATTAACTAGGTCTCCCCGGTGATTTACTTGGGATTTTCTGAGTTTAAATGGAATTGTCTTGACAGCTTGGATATAGTTTGGTTACTTGCGTGGCAGTTTTGCGTATAAACCAAATCACTGAACTGATTGACTTCAGTTCAGCGTGCTAGCTAGCTTTGTGTTAAAAACGAAAGACGTTGAGAATTGAACTTAACTGGCATAACGGTGACATACGTCGTGAGTGAATGCCATATACGCATTGCAGCTACCTGTAATTCACTCGTATTCGAGTCAAATTTACTTCTGAAACATTTGAGTTTCATTACAACATTACAATTTGCACCTTTACCCCCTATTGCAATAATCTGATAGTGGTTGTCCAAATTCTGGACGTTCAAACCCCGATTGCCTGACTAGTTCAGTTCCAAAATCTGACACGTTACCATTTGTTAACTCGGTGCATTTTACTTTATTATTTCTAAATTTTGAGGTAATTAGCTAGCGGTTAATTAGATTTCTAAATCGAAAACTTGCCGTGATATGGTTGGTTTCGTGCACTGATGCGTGTGTGTTCCATTGTATAGCTGTTTTTGTTTTTAGCATGCCTTTAGTAAGCAAGCAATTTATTTAATTTGTATTTGCTATAATTTGTACACTCCATAATCCCATTGTACCGAAACGCACAGCTGGCATTTCTGTTCTATCATGATTTTCATGATTCAGCATTCTTGTCAACGATGGTTGTATTGTGCTGGTTATTGTCGCCGAAGTTAGCCAGACTGCTTGAAGATAAGGTGTAATGGCACAGTTTCAAACGGAGAACTGAGGTTTGTTCTAAAAGGCATTTTGTTTAATTGTTCTTGCATATTTTTACATCAGAAGAAAATGTGGTTTGGCTGTATTCATTACATAGTATTGATGTAGGCTAGATTTCCCTTTGGTTCTGTTGATGGGGAAGCTTTGAAAGTACATTTAAAGTGCTGATATTTACACATTTCTAATGCTAACAAGAACTAAGCCTCATAGCACATTCAATAATAATTTTAAATTGCTTATTCAGGCTCAATGTTTTTGCATACGTGGACCTCACTGTAAATATTAGATTTTTCAAGTAAAAAAAAGCTAAAAACTGAGATTAGGCCGCAGGGGGACTACAGATACAGCAGGTAATGTTAGCCCCAATAATACATTTATCAGCGAGATGTTTCAGATCATAATTTAACATTTATTTAAATTTCTGGCAATGCGAGGGACACTTGTACTTTGAGCCAGTGCGCCTTTCCCTATTGGTTTTGGTGCAAATTGCTTTCAGCACAGAGGAAAATCCAAAATTCACATTAATGCAACACTTTGCTGCCTATGTAGAGATGGTTATGCAAATTTGCAGATTGTGGGCCTAGATGAAAGCTGGATGGAAACTTATGTGCCCAAACGGGTCACCTCTGCTATTCCCATTACCTTACAGCAGACACCTATTATTTTCTCTAACTTGTTTACATATGAGTAGAGAATGGTGTCCATACGCTGTATTGTTTTCATATTTTTTAAATGCCGCCAGACAGGCATAAAAGTGCCTAGATGCTAATTTTGCTCTGTCTTACAGATGACTGAAAGTTAGCATATTTGTGGTAGTTGCTACAAACGTAAGCCTTGACTACCAATTCAGCCATATTGATCTGCATTTTTGTCCGTACAACTACATCGACTATTGAACATTTTAGGGCTATGAAAGCAACTTGCTGTGTAAAAAAACCTGCTCAATATGTCATTGTATACCCGGTGTGCAGGGATTTATATTTACTCTCTGCATGAATATGTGTTGAGCATGTGTACACTTTTGCATTACAGGTACATTTAAAAATGTCTTGATTTACTTAAATTAAGAACAGTAGGTAATTTCAATAATATTTTGACTTATAGTAAGAATTCATTTTGACTCCTCAAATACATGTTTCCAATGATGTTCAGATGTCCAGCTCGCCGCTGTCCAAGAAACGTCGCGTGTCCGGATCAGAGACGAAGACGGGTTCCCACTGCTCCTCATCCAACTCTGTCAGAACTGAATTGTCCCACGCACCCTCCAACGTGAGCATACTGTCGAATCACTGAGCTCTCGTTGTAAATTTGGCCATAACGTGCCAAGTTTGCTGTAGCTGCCAGTCAAATGCAGGGGGAAATTGTTCAATTAACAGCTCACCCTCCCCTCTTACCAGGGCATGGCAAAGAATGGTAATGAAGCTGAGATTGATGAAGGCCTCTACTCCAGACAGCTGTAAGTATATTTTTCTGCGGCGTCGCTGCAACGAAATAAAATCCTTAATGTTAAAACTTTTTAACATAATATTTGGAATATTTTAAATGGAGGCAGAGTTTACCAGTGTGCAGGCACTCGCCCATAGGCGACCACAGGATCTAGAATGGGGTATGGTGGCATAGCCAGTTAGCCAGTTAACTGCCTTGTGTACCATCTCAGGTGGATTTGCGTGACCTTCCTTTACACAGACTTAGTTTGAAGCCGTGAGGTGTGCGCTCGCAGAGCATGACCCCAGAGACCGATGGAGCATAAGGCAAAAAATCTCGTCTCTCACAGGATGTTCTGACCCTCAATACCTAGCTGCTGACACCCATGGCGCTTCCAGCATACATACTTTTGCGTGTAACCATTTCTTTAATTAACTTTTGGTTTTAACTCATGGAATCTTTGTCCTGTTTGATTGATGTACTCCGTAACAAAAGAAATACAGTGGGTGATTATTTCAAAATGACCCCGGACAAAATAAACTATTATAAAGCGAAAAAATAACTCAAACGTCAATATGTCTAATTGGTGCAAGTATTTACCATTGCGATGAAATTTTGATTTGGTAATGCCGCTGGCCGTGAGACCAATCATGCAAAAAAGGATTGCAAATTGGGCAGCTGAGATGGTATAATTTTCCTTAGTCAGAAAACTGGCTAAATTACCGAGTTGGCAGCACTAAATTAGGGCCCTGAACAATTGTTCTTAATTGTTCTTGGAAATTTTGTGTGAAATGTGTTTGAACCCTGAATATGTATTCAGAAGTAACCTGGCCCATGTAACGCTTGTGGCTTTGCAGCTATGTGCTGGGCCATGATGCGATGAAGCGCATGCAGAGCTCCAATGTGCTCATCTCAGGGCTGCGGGGGCTGGGCGTGGAGATCGCCAAGAACGTCATCCTGGGTGGGGTGAAAAGTGTCACCCTACACGACCAGGCTCCTGCTGAGTGGATGGACCTTTCCTCACAGGTCAGAAAACTACCTGTACTTCTGCTTGGTTATGATTCTTTTCTTTTTTTAGCTGTTTAGGCCGTAGCAAGTATTTTTTTAGCCTTGACTGCTATGCCCCCCCACCCACTTTTGCATCCAGTTTTACCTACGTGAGGAAGACCTGGGGAAGAACCGTGCTGAAGTAAGCCAGACGCGGCTTGCAGAGCTCAACAGCTATGTTCCTGTAGCTGCGTACACTGGGGTTCTCACTGAGGACTACCTCCTTCAGTTCCAGGTCAGAAACGTTCATGTACATATCCACATGTGTATGATAAATTCGGGGACGCCCTGGCCAGCAGAACGTTGTGTTCGCTGCAAGTCCGTCTCTCTGTAAGGATGTCCTTTGGCAATGGACCTGTGCATGCTGCAGAATGGTGTTCTTTTTCACCTTTTTTGTTCCGCCGATTCGCCATTGTGCAGGTAGTGGTGCTGACCGATTCCAGTCTAGAGGAGCAGCTACGCATCGGAGAGCTTTGCCACAGTAGAGGAGTCAAGCTCATCATTGCAGACACACGAGGGCTTTTTGGGTAATCTGCTGTGTTTTTTTTTCTTCATTTAACTTCTGCACATATTTATGGTAGGCATTAAAAGACTGTATATATTAATAGAAACCATTTGATGTTGGTTATAACTATTTTAATAATGAAATGCCTTATAATGGTGATAAATAGGAACTAAACAAATGCCTCACATCCTAAGATGGAATGTCAATAACTGTTGAACAGTGGTCTCAGTGCTGTCTATTTCAAGTAGTGTATCTGTTTTTTACAGCCAGCTCTTCTGTGACTTTGGTGAGGAGATGATGGTGCTTGACACCAATGGGGAGCAGCCTCTCAGTGCCATGATCTCCATGATAACCAAGGTCAGTCCTAACACAGGGAAGTTTTATATTAATTTAAAAGTTTGTACAAATCGAAGAGTGTACAACAAACGGAACACGCGTGGTTTCATTATCAATCACTGCTGTTTACAGATCCACTCTATTAGCATAGGAACAAAAAGATCTCTCAATGCCTGTCAAGCTTGATGTCAAGATTATATACCCAAGGCAAGGCTTTTCATATTGAATGTTATAACATCCAGCATACAGTGATCTTCAATTTATTTATTAATTCAGCTCGTAAAAATGTTGAGTGTTCCAGCTGAGATGGGCTTCAGCTATTTAAGCAGTGGTCCCACTAAGTGAGACACGCTGATGACGGCTGCCATGAAATGATTTTAAAATCCTCAAAGTGGGCATGCAGTTGCATAACCCGTTGCCCCGTTAGTTCAGCTGAAATACAAAACGTCGACCAATGGGTTGATCTGTCCATGATGCAGAGTAAAACTTTTAGGCTAACTTTGGTGCGTGTATATTTTGTTAATATGGAAAGCTCTAGCTAAATTTTTTCTATGAAACGTATTTCTCTAAAGATTGCTTATTAAACTTGCCTTTTCACCATTTTGTAGTATTAATGACCAACTCTGTGTACTATATTAAAACTGAGTAAATTCATTCAAAACTCTGGTTAAATTGGTCAAAGTGCTGGTATTTAGAAAAAGCAGATATTTTGAGGCTAGTGGGACCTCCTCTTTTCTGTATTTGCCTTCCTCCTTTAAAAATAACTGTTAAAGCGTTTTTCAGGACTACAGTTAGATAACATGCTTCTTCCACCTGACCTGTTAAAGCCAACAAGGTCATCTTTTGTGATATAAAAAATAACTACAGTGGTAAATAATAAATAATAAAAAAAAAATAATAATAAATAAAATATATATTTATAAATGAGTGTGTGTGTGTGTGTGTATATATATATATATATATATATATATATATATATATTTATTTATTTTATTTTTATTTTTTAAAGGATGTGCCTATTGGTTTTACGGGCAGTTGCACCCGTAATCTCAGGCATGGTTCTGTGTATTGACACGCGGTTTGTTCAAAATTGATGTTGTACCTTAATACCTCCACGTTGTGTCCCAGGACAGCGCGGGTGTGGTGACGTGTCTAGACGAGGCTCGACATGGCTTTGAGAGTGGCGATTACGTTACCTTCACAGAAGTGCAGGGAATGACCGAGCTTAATGACTGTCAGCCTGTGGAGATCAAAGCCCTAGGTGAGACTGCAGCGCATGCTGTCATCACAGTCGTAGATGTTGCCTTTGGGAAAACTCTTATTAAAAACATTTGCATCATTTGACTACGTTTCAGGTCCGTATACCTTCAGTATTTGTGATACAAGCACGTTCTCTGACTATGTGAGAGGCGGGATTGTCTCTCAGGTCAAGATGCCCAAGAAGATCTACTTTGTGAGTGCCCTCGGTTTCTTTTGTTTTCTTTTCAAACACCCATCTGTCTCGTATTGCTTATTAGGAAAGGGGGATTAAATCTCCTCTTCCATTGCCTCTGTAGAAATCCCTGCCAGCCGCGATGTCAGACCCAGAGTTTGTTGTGACAGACTTTGCCAAGTTTGAGCGGCCGGGCCAGTTGCATCTGGGTTTCCAGGCGCTGCATGCCTTTCAGAAGAAACACAGTCGACTGCCGAGGCCTTGGAGCCAGGTAAAACCATCGTCACAGGGCTAGTTAATCCGGTTGACTAATTAAAGCCCCGTTATAAATGAATTTCCAATCAATTCTAAACTTCCATTTGGAAGTAGCTGATCCCAGGTTCTTCTCTGTCCAGTACGCTAGGTTTATTAGTCAGTGACCATGTGTTTAATGTGCAGAGTAATTGGTTCTGACTTTTTGCATGTGAATACAACTCTACCTTCTCCAAAGATTGAGGATGTATGAATGTTTAACAAGATTTACAAAAAATTATGAAGAAATTGCCTACATAACATGTGCACGTTACTAATTTAAAAAAGATATGGTCACAGTTTGCATTGTAACACTCCAAATTTCCCAATTTTAATACCCGTCAGAAACCGCTTAGAAGCAGCAAATGTTGGTTTGCGATTAGTATTTCCCCATGTATGTGTAATAATTGTTGCTGATATTTTAATTGAGATTTGGTATTGGGGATGACATTAGTTTGGTTCAGGTTCGGCTTTACTTTAACTTTGGTTTTAAATAAAACCTGATAATAAAATATTTATTATTTACATGTGTGTTTAGCAGCATTTACAGATTGCGGTCTGCTGTAATCAAAATAAATTTTAATGGCAAATTGAATACATGTGACTGCATAAAAATGAAATTGAATGTGTTCCCTTTTTGATGTCAAAAATATGATAGTCACTAATTGGGATTTTTTTAATATCGACCACTTTCAGTATCTTTTGATCACGTCACATCTGCCGGTAAAAGTTGATCAGTTATTCATGCGTTGACATTACATCTATATTTGTCTGTACAAATTAATAATTCACAAGTAATACTCATAACCGCTGTAATTGGTATCAGATCTTGGCTGCTATTTGCAGGATTCGGACCTGTGTAACATTTGACTTGTAGTGCTCTAGTCCAGTGTTGACTCTTGCTTTCTCCTTCCCAGTCAGATGCTGATGAGCTGGTTGCTCTGGCAAATGATGTGAACGCTGCCCAGACTGGGATTGCCAAGCAGGAGCAGCTGGACGAGGCACTCCTTAAGAAACTGGCCTATGTTTCGGCAGGTGACCTGGCCCCCGTCAATGCTTTCATTGGAGGACTAGTTGCTCAGGAGGTCTTAAAGGTGAGGAAGGAACTATAGTCTAAATCTTGTTGAGGGTTTGGAGTTCTGTCTTGGGTTTTTATTTAGCGTTTTGCTTGCGAAGGTTAAGCAGTGCTTTCCCACCCCGCCCAGGCATGCACAGGCAAGTTCATGCCCATCATGCAGTGGCTCTATTTCGATGCCCTGGAGTGCCTTTCTGAGACCGACGGAGTCATGCTTACTGAGGAGGACTGTGCCCCTGTAAGTTCTCTACTGCTTTGTCTTTGAACACTTGAGCTGTGCCTTCATCATTATTGTGAAAATGTTTGACTTTCAAATATAAAAATATTCTGACCTGTGTTAGATCATCTTTAAAAAGAAAAAGAAAAAAAAACAAATCAATGAACTTTTCAATGTAAATTAAATCTCATATAAAGGATCTTTCATCATTACTGTTGCTTTTAACTAGTAGATTTTGTGCTTATGGTGCCAATGCCACCACCAAGGTTTGCACCAAGGGGTGTATTAGCAATGCTGCAAGTCCTATATTTGTTTCTGAAACTCCAGTGGGTAATTGGTAGAGCCCCCAAATTAATTATCCAGTGTTTAAATATCGGACTATCCTTTCCTGCTTCACTCTCAGAGGAACTGTCGCTATGATGGCCAGATAGCTGTTTTTGGGTCCAAGCTGCAGGATGAGCTGGCCAAGCAGAGATATTTCTTGGTAAGATGCCCTTTATATGTATTGCATACGATAAAGACTTTCGTGTCGAGACTATGGAATACCCAATTATGGAACAGTTTTGAACATCGCTCTAACTGTAGAGAAATGGTTGGCGCACATGGTATACTGAAAACAATGTGATTTAATCGTGCCTTTCAGGTAGGAGCTGGGGCAATTGGTTGTGAACTTTTGAAGAACTTTGCGATGATGGGGTTGGCCAGTGGAGAAGGGGAGGTCATTGTTACGGACATGGACACCATTGAGAAGTCCAACCTCAACCGGCAATTTCTCTTCAGGCCCTGGGATGTCACGGTAAGCAAGTGGGAGTACACACCAGCCGACAAGTTTTCAAACATGGCAGGAGTGCTATGTAGGTGAAGAAATTCTCAGGAGCCTTTAAGATAATTGTAGGTACAAAATAAGGACCTAATCCTTATTTCTTATGAGAGCAAACCGAAGCCACTGGTCCAGAAATTTTAGCTAAAATGCTCTTAGCTATCATGTGGTTTACAGTTACCTTCATATTTATTCATACTCCTAATAAAATTGAAACAAAAAACTATTTGATTTGATTGACAAGCCTCATTCCAATAGCAATCACAAAATTTGTGAAAAGACTTGGTTAAAAGAGAAATTCTATAAGTATTAGTATTTGATTGGCCCTTGAGCTTTGCTGTATAACAGGCCTTCAATGTTGTCGGTCCACCTGAATATTAACATCACTTCTGTTTTCCAATGATGAGTCCAGAAGATGAAGAGTGATACGGCTGCTGCTGCAGTGAAGCAGATGAACCCGTCCGTCCGAATCACGGGCCACCAGAACAGAGTCGGGCCTGACACGGAGAGGATTTATGATGACGACTTTTTTGAGAGCCTCCATGGCGTAGCTAATGCTCTGGACAACGTTGACGCTCGTAAGAGACCAAAGGGACTTTGGTTTAATTTCTTTGTATTATACAGCAGCCAGTGGCTCTTCTTGGAAACAGTGCTGGTATGCAAATAGAGGTATTTGTTTTTTAATTTATGATATATTAATCAAGAATACTTTGTGGTTATTCATTAGAAATATTTTTGGCCGAGTGCAGGTCTGGAAGACTAGTGGTATCATGTTTAAAGTATCACATTCACGTCATGTGTCTACTCATCAGTACTTCTGGACTAGTCAAGTTAACCCTGCATTTCTCTCTCCATGGTATTGTAAGGCATGTATATGGACCGTCGGTGTGTGTATTACCGGAAACCGCTCCTAGAGTCGGGTACCCTGGGCACCAAGGGCAACGTGCAGGTAGTCATCCCCTTCCTCACCGAGTCCTACAGCTCCAGCCAAGACCCACCTGAGAAGTCCATCCCCATCTGCACTCTCAAGAACTTCCCCAACGCCATTGAGCATACACTACAGGTTAGGGGCTGGGTTTTGTGTGTGAAGCCTTTTCTCCTCTTAACCCTGTCACCACTTAACGAAGTGGGCGTAATGGCACCCTTTACTCTTTTTTTTATTTATTGCAGTGGGCACGTGATGAGTTTGAAGGGCTTTTTAAACAACCCGCAGAGAACGCAATCCAGTACCTAACGTAAGTTTCCTTAATGTCATTTCTCAGACAAGTGTTTAATGCAGTTCTTTCCGCCTAGCTTTAGATTTGACGTTAGTCTAGTGGTGGGCAATTAAACGGTGTGAAAGTGAGTAACGGTATCACGTTGTGCCATGATATGAATTTAGGCATATTGAGAATATTGTGATACTTCCCAGTTGTTTAATTCAGTTGAAAATCAAAAAATATTTTCAGGCTAAATGTTCACATGGGCTAGCTGCATCTCGGTGCAAGGGTGCCGGCTAACTACATCTACAGTGTTGTATAAACCTGGAGGGCAGATAAAGTAAGTTATGTTGGCTATCCATTTATATCTGTTTTAGTCTTTGCAGGTGAGGATTTTATTCAACTTATGTTTGATTGAAAATTAGAACGGTAAACATGAATTACCTTAGATTCTTTCAGCGTGCCAGGCACGCCAGTTCCAGTATTACAAACATCCACTCTCCTTGGGATTTCATGAACGACTGTTTAAAAAAAAAAAAATGGAATGGTGCGATAACCCAAAAATATCCAGTCAGCGGCAGTCCTATGGTCAAAATTGGCTCGATGGAGAATGGCAAGAATCGTGGTAACTAAGATGCGGGCCACAAACAGTGCAGGAGCAGAGCAGAATGGTATTTTGGACTGACCCAACTTTTGCAGCTGTTAGGACTGAACAGTGTGGTTATCAGCTATAAACAAAAGGTGCCTCAATTGGGCACGCAATCGCAAACACTAGACAGTTAAGGAGCGGACGGAAGGACGTTCTGATTTTGTTGTCATGCTGGTGGCATGCTGGAGTCCGGATTTAGTATAACCAACGTGAGTTTGAGTTCTGTGGCCCTACTCGGGAAGATGCTCCTCTGGCAAACCTTGAGAATGAGTTGGCTACGGACAGTGATGTCACTCCCTGGAAGTGCTTGATTAGTTCCTTCAGATCGGTCTTTAATTCTGGAGATTTTCCCTGCGTGTGGTGCTTAAACTACTCCCAACACTAGCTTCCTTTGCTAGTTAACGTTAGAAAACTCAATTTTGGAGTTTTTAAAAGAGAATCGGCGAATATAGGGGAAGCAAGAGTGAGACTGGGGCTTCTGCTGCTCAGGTTAATTTAAAAAAAACTCATCTGAAGTTTTCTTTTTTCGTATTTATTTATAAACTGAGAAGGGATCATAAAATGTGTTTCAGAAGAAAACGTCTATATTGTGATTTGTGTACTGTCCAGAACGTGGATATTATAATGCCGTATTGCCCACACTTGCGTTAGCCTTTCTTGCATGTGATCTTTGTTTGATTAAGTTTGGTTTATGCTTTCTGTTGTTGGATCGCTTTTGTGTGTAGTGGCACTGAATTATGGCTAAATATTTCTCAGGGATCCAAAGTTCCTGGAGCGCACCCTCAAGCTACCTGGAGCGCAGCCCTTGGAGGTATTGGAGGCAGTGTACAAGAGTCTGGTGACTGACTGCCCTCGCAGCTGGGAAGACTGTGTGACCTGGGCACGCAACCACTGGCAGGTCCAGTACAGCAACAACATCCGACAGCTGCTGCACAACTTCCCCCCAGAGCAGGTGAGGAAGTGTGGAGGGAGGGTGTTGTTGAAAACTCTTGTATACTCTCTGCATTTAAGGAAGCTAAGAGTTTCCCGTCTCGGGTTTCTAAAGGGTGCAGAAAGGGAAAACTTGAAGCTTTGAGATCATTTGCATTGGATAGCAACAGACTACAACAGAACATCGTAACATGTTTGAAAATGAAGTTTAGTGAAGTGTAATGTAATGGGGTGCTTAGTTTACATTTGCCCTCTGCTTTTACTTTTAGCTGACCAGCTCGGGTGCTCCATTCTGGTCAGGTCCAAAGAGATGCCCTCATCCCTTAGAATTCAGCACCAGCAATGTGAGTAATGGCTTAATTTCAGTAGCACTGTCATGCATGAGTTCAGAGAGAGCATGTTGCCTTGTCACTTGCACGTCCCAATGGGATTATCACAGTCACTGTGGTTGTTATTATTATTTTTCATTTGATTGTTGTGAAATGACGCTTGAGCTCAGTTTCCCTGATTCCTGCTTGCTTTGAATTGTTCATTCTGACCGGTTCCCATTGCCCCCCTTAGGCACTGCACATGGATTACGTCATGTCTGCCGCCAATCTCTTTGCACAAACGTATGGAGTGCCTGGCTCCAGCGATCGTGCTACTGTGGCACGTCTTCTGCAAGACATCAAGGTGCCCGTCTTTACGCCCAGGTCAGGGGTCAAAATCCATGTCTCCGACCAGGAGCTGCAGAGTGCCAATGCTTCTGTCGGTAAGGTGGGATTGAGAGGAGATTAATTTCAGAGTGAAGTTTATTTTAAGATGACTAACCTAACTTGCATGCATAAATTTATCTTTAGAACAGAATTTAGACATTGCTGTGGACAGGTGATGCATGTTCTGAGCACACAATTTAGCCACCCAATCAGGGTTGACAATCCCCTATGTGCTCACACTGTTGCTTTTTCACTGTCTCTAACTTCAACACTGTTGATTAAGGGATGTCTGATGGTGGTACATGCCAGTATGAAGGTCAAAAAATATTCCCTGGTTATATTTATATTTTTTGTAAAGATTTTAAAAAATGATGTGAAGATAAATTTTACAGAAGTTGTAAAATCAGACTTGGTCTGACTATTTCTTGATGTGTGTGTATATAGGTTGGCAGATGACACTGTGTGTTGGCAGATGACACTGATTGTGTGTTGGCAGATGATTCTCGGTTGGAGGAGCTGAAGACCCTGTTGCCAGGACTGGAGGCTTCATCTCAGTTCAAACTTTGCTCGATTGACTTTGAAAAGGTATTACAATTGTTTTTATAATAGCTACTGTCAAGTTACACTCCTGTTGGGTTAACTAAATGTGTGAAGCAAGTGATGGACTTCTGTGCATTTTTTGTTTGTTTTACAGGATGACGACAGCAATTTCCATATGGACTTTATTGTAGCAGCTTCTAACTTAAGAGCAGAGAACTATGACATTCCCCCTGCTGACAGACACAAGGTTTGAATGGTTTCTGCTGTGTTAATGTAGTTGCTTTTTCTTCAGCTAGTACGGTCAAAATTATTTATGGTGTTGTGTGCTGCTGCTCACACCCCTCTGTTTCACTACCTTCTCCCCATCTTTCAGAGCAAGCTGATTGCTGGGAAGATCATCCCAGCCATTGCCACCACCACAGCAGCAGTGGTGGGCCTGGTGTGCTTGGAGCTGTTTAAAATTGTTCAGGGACACCGCCGGTTGGAGTCCTACAAGAATGGCTTCATGAACCTGGCCTTGCCCTTCTTTGCCTTCTCAGAGCCCATCGCTGCTCCACGTCACAAGGCAAGGAAGGGGTTTTCACCAACTGGGGCTGCCGTCTATCTTGATGGGATCATGCATGCATCTCGTTTGGATGATGCTGCAGAGAAATTCAGCAGTTGTATGGCATATTGGGAACTTTCAGAGGTGCAAACTTCTAGGGTTTAGCCATGGCATCTGACTGCAAAATAGCATCCAAATCTGCTTGTGGAAAAACTAAGACGACTGCAATCACTGAAATGTAGCATCTGCCTTTTGATGCTTAGCTTAAATCACTAGCGTTCCAACTTTACACAAAGAAGTTGATAACTTCTTGAGCTGTTTTGGTCATGGTTTGGATAATTGGATAATTTTACATGTGATTTATCTCCTCCTGTTGTAACCGTGCCATCTTCACCCCCTCCCCACAGTACTATGAAATAGAGTGGTCACTATGGGATCGCTTTGAGGTGAAAGGCATGCAGTCAAATGGTGAAGAAATGAACCTCAAACAGTTCCTAGATTACTTTAAGGTACAGCAACATTGTCAGTGTGTTACTATCTAAATAATTGATTGGCAGACACGATCATTCGCCTTGGTATGTGAGCGAGGATTTCTTTTCCTCTCTAGAATGAACACAAACTGGAGATCACAATGCTGTCTCAGGGTGTCTCCATGCTGTATTCCTTCTTCATGCCAGCTGCTAAACTAAGAGAGAGGCTGGAACTACCGTAAGTATCTCATAAGGAGAGGTGGAGCGAAGATTGATGCAGGGTTGCTCTGAGTAGATTGGGCCTGGCTTCATTGACCTGTTGCAGTTGTGCCTATGTGAAGAATGTGTAGAGTTGCTGCAGTAACAGAATTGTGAGAGGGGCTGCTAGTGAGGCCAAACCTATTCAGAGAGTAAGTATAAACATGTTGTAAATATTGGAGACCGAGTTTATTGTAATTTTAGGATTTATCTTGCACATGTGATTCTAATCCTGAATCTAAACAAAAGATCTTTAGCATAGTATTTTTTTCCCCTTTACTCACCAGTGTCTGTTTTGAAAAGGGTGGGAGAAAAATGTGTTGAGAAATGGTGAAGAAAAACTAGCAACTTAAATTCCCATTTAATCAATGTGGGGCCGGTTTCAGCAGTGGGTTGGTTGTGAAGTAATTTAGGTATTAGTCCGGATGACGGGGGAACGTGAAATGTGGGGCAAAATGTCAGTGGTGTAATGACTCTTTCTCCACAGGATGACTGAGATTGTGACCAAGGTCTCTAAGAAGAAGCTGGGGAAGCATGTGCGAGCGCTCGTGTTTGAACTGTGCTGCAATGACTTGACCGATGAAGATGTGGAGGTTCCTTATGTCAGATACACCATTCGCTAAGCGAGGGGGGCGGGGCGGGGGGGTGGGGTTAACTCAAAAGAAGTAGTAGTCTTGAGAATGAGAGAATTGGTCAAACATTTTTCAAGTGGGTAAGGGCTTTCTGGGTAACTTAAGTTGGAATTCGGGGGGCCTGAACAGGACGAAATCGGTAAGGTTCAAGGTATAAGCCAGTAAGTATAGGGGGTAGACCTTTGATGGTTTATCAAATGAAGGTCGAGGAATAACAACTTGAGCTAAGACAAGGTAATTGGCCTATTCTCGGTCTGTATCAGAGTAGCTAATCGGGGGTGGGGGTCATGCAGGGGGGGTGTATGTATTTGAGAGGCCGGGGGCGAGGGAGCATGTTTGTTGGACGTTAGACTCATCTTCCTTGTATGAATCATTCGCACTCCCTTAAACTTTATATCAGCACTTGTTATGCAAGAGGGAGCTGTCTTAATGTTAGCATAATTTCCCATTACTAACACCCTGCGCCGTCAGTGCTGTTACTCCACCATGTGAGACTGCATTTTACTTAATATGTTAAACCAGTGTTATAATATACATACAGAACAGATTGGGGCCAAAAACATACTGGAAAGAAGGTAAAATACATATGTATGTATTAGGATTTTAAAAGTTTCTAAACCATGTTTTATGAACTGTAGCCTTCCGGTAAAGAAAGAAAATCTAATTTGCAAACCATTTTCAGAATTATTTTGTGACTGACCCTTTGTTTTTGTTTTTTAAAACCTTGGTCGGTTTTGGGTCAAAGTGATGTGCTCAGTGGCCCTCTCCAGTGAGTGGAGGCTGTAGCTTGTGAATATTCTTCTTCCTGTGATTGGCTGTGGTGGGTGCAGGCCTCGGAACACGTTTGTTTTGTATTTTATTTCCAGGACAAAATGCTGACTCACACCTTGTAGAACATAAACTATTCTTTTTACTTTAAAAACATGACCATAACAATTTTGAGCACTTAGTGTATGGTGAATAAAGTTAGTTAAAATTTCCGCTTGTATATTTCATTATTGTTCAATATTTCATCCAGTCATGATTTTTCTTCCCTTTTCTACAAAATACAATAGGCATGAAACTAAAATGTATACTACATTAATATATTTAATTTTGAAAAAAAATTACATTGGTTTGCTAGGCAGTTTTATTATACCGAATTAATAACTTGTGGATGTAGAACTGGCTAAATTGGTTTCCTAAATATTATTTTTATAATGAAGAGTATAACATAATTAAAGCAGCATTTATTTGTGGGTCATTACAGATAAAACAGTCATTCGGTTCTTGCTCTTAAAATCATAAAACTCTTGTCTTGTTGGCGATATTCTCTAACACTATGAAGTAAGAAGCGCAATAGACTGGGAAACGAGAGAGAATTGCCAACTTGGCAAATTTTAATCGTTTAACTGTTCTAATCGCCTTCGGTCATTTCTTCAACCCTATTATATGCAGCTAAGCTGCTGTACACTCGCATTCGGGGTGAATTATGTTAAAGCACCTGGCTAAGACTTCTTCTTTTTTTTTCCATCGACTCTTGAGAACTTTAATATTTGTTATAATTGCAGTATATGCAACACGTTCCAGCAGCCATAAAAGATGGTTATTTTACAGTTGTAATGCTTTTATTTCTTATTGTGACGATTGTGCTAGAGAGGGGACACTAGCTGCGAAATCGGTCTATTGTTTCCATCCACTTTTTGCACTATTCTGTTATCGACAGAAAATGCGTTAAAATGTGTAAGCGACATCTGCGGACTTTTGCTCGTTTCCATTCAACTGGCCTTTTTCCGAAAAAATGGTGTGCGTAAAGACGTCATCCTTGGGGGAAAAAAAAAACACATTTCCTAAGTCTTGGTTTAGCGTTACAGAAATCTGCCCTTGAGGCGTTTCCATACAGATTTTTGGGTTTATCGCAAATTGTGCACCTTTTTCGTCCCAGATGGCCCTAATTTGTTTCCTCAAGTTTTTTTTTTTAAATTGAGAGAGTATTGAGACAATTAACTGAAATTGGCCATCTTAGTCATTTTAATTTCACAAATATTCGCTATATTTGGAAATACCAGAAGACGACATTGAAATGCAGCAGTGTCACGTCTAATAGGACTGCAAGTAACTGCCCCTTATGCGACGAAGCCTATGGGTCTGGGAGAGACCACGCAGTAGGGGGTTCTGTGAGGTTGTGGTCGAGAGACACTTCACAGAAAGTCTCTGGCTGCAACATAACATATGTTACGGCCGATCTTTGAAATGCTGTGCCAATTGATTGGTCCTGATGTTGCGCCCATCGCAGGTAGCCACCGGTTCCGACCCGAAAGCGTATCGCCATTGCACTGTATAAGCTGGCAGCCTGCGCAGAGTACAGAGTAGTAGGATAAACTTTCGGTGTTAGTAAAACGTCCGTCAATCGATGCGTATATGCTGTGTGTACAACTATTTAAAAAATATCAGGCTGCCAAATGTAGCGAGGGCAATGAAATTGCGTACCGGAATTCTTTGGTGCACTTTGTGTATTCTTCCACCGACTCACCGCTACCTCGATTACATTAGTCGCAAATGGCCATTCATTGTTCTCCAGGCACTTGAGGATGACCGGGGCATCATACGAGAAATTTGTGTTGGCACTCCTGGAAGCGCCCATGACGGAGTCGTTTTGCAGCTTCAGATCTGTACAGGTAAGCTTAACCTTGAGAAGACCACCCAACATCCTTTAACAGAGCAAGCAATGTTTCACACACAATAAATTGGCTTTCATGTATGTATGAAGTACCTAGACGATTGTGGGAATGAGCTAACGATTGTGGGAATATGAAACGAAAGTCACCGTTTTACATTTCAAAACTTTGGGGCATTCAAATATGTAAAGCTAATAACATTGGGAAGGAATTTGACACACGGAAATGTGTCATTAAAAATAATGTTTGTATAATGAGTAACTGATAATAGATAATCAAGTTTGCTATATTTTCACTCAGACACCCTGACAGACAATCTCATGATACAATTAATATAGATGGAGTCCAGGTTCCTTTACTGGTGGCAGGAGATCGAGCCTTTCCACTACTCCCTTGCTGTTTGTTGTGGGGATTGATGTAAATTCTGTCATGTGACACAACCTTTTTTTGCTCTAATGCCTATTTTCTAGTTTCCAAACTATTTTTTCGCGACATTTCAAGTGTCGACATAGTTTATCCACTAGAGTTAAACAGGGAAAAGGGATTTAAGCGTTAATTTCCGTTTCCGTCAGCTATATCGATAAACTTTTTAATGCGATACACTTTTTGTCGTTACAAAAAAAATCCGCTTAGATGGAAACGTAGTACATGACATGGTTCAACAGGAGAGTAGAGAAAATGTTTTGTGCTTGTTGCCTATATCACATTTCTTAAAGCCCTCCCCCCGGAACCTCTATTAGGCTAATGTAACCAACCTGGCAGTAAAATTCCCCTGGGCTTTTACCAGCCCCGGTCGGTAGTTGAACTCGACCGTCACAACCCTCTTACAGGCATAATAAACAGTTAGCTTGTTGAGCTGAAGACCGAAGTCTCTAGGTCGACAAACAATTCATATTTTTTGCCTTTGACTCCAAGCAACAAGTTCCACTACACCAGGGGAGGGGGGCAAAATAACGGAACGGTACTTTAATTCAATTGCTTTAAAAAAAACAGCATAGAAACTTGCACACATGTGAGGAGAATATTTTATCAATCCGAACCGATTTAAAATATAACACTATTGAGGAAACCCACCGTACCTACTTTTAACTGCCTATTCTGTGAATAAACAGCTTCTAGCGACAAAACCGCCCGGAACACGGGTTCCGAGGCTGTACAGAGTATGAATATGATACACACAATACTACTAAGTGAGGACATCATAGCACTACTGAGGGAAAAAAAACAACAACGAACTGACCTTTCATTTCCCATTCAGTGTAAAAATTATTTGCATTGTGTGTATAATTTTCGTCATCTTTGCACCCAGTGTTCCGGGAGCTTTTTCGTGACAAAAAAAAAAAAAAAGCCCGGAACGGGTTAATGACAGCGCGTTATTAATCGGTTCTGATTGGTAAAATATTCGCCTCGTGTGTGCAACTTTCTTTGCTGTTTTTTTAAAGCGCTTGAATTAATTAAAGTGTTCGGTACTTTAACCCTATCAGCTGTCACCCCCCAAATTTACGAAAACGACGAGGACGGGGGGATTAATGAACTCCCGTTGTTGTTACTTGTTATAAGATAAATACGTAAATGTAATATTTACTTAGAATAATAAACAGAATTATGAAAACCGAGGGGGAAAAAAGCTTATGCGACCTCTTGACAATGCATTTAATTGATCTTTGAGTTTCACAATACCACACTGATATTAGTTTACACCTTATTTTTAATGGCTTATGAAATTTATCCAGCACATTGTTGTTGCCTTAAAAAGCAATGTGAACTAACGTTCTTAGCGTGTACACGTTCCCATCCCTACATTAGATTGTCAGCCAGATATGAGACCATACAGAAAAATGTGAGATCGATTGTTGAATATGCACTTTACAAGACTGCATAGGAGAGAGAGGCCTGCAGATGCTAGAAGGTTGTTAAAGGGGTTTTTGTGACTTCCTGGATGATTTATACTTTGCTCTTGAAATGATTTAGGCAGGACAGCCACTCCTGGGAAGATTCACTACTGTCCTAAAATTTCTATATTTGAAGAATATGGGTCTCAATGTGGTTGCCCCAGACCCTTAGAAATGGCTTTGTAATCTTTTTCAGACTGATAGGCATCAACCACGTTGATTTTTTTTTGGGCCTCAGGAATTTATTTTGGTCGTGGTAAGATGTGACTCTACCTCCGGTTGGATTGGGTTGGGTTAACTGACGGAATTAAACCTGAAAATTGCATGTTTGATTATGTTGCAGAGCAAACAAATGAAAGAAGCACCAATTGTCTGTGTTTGTTTCTTCGTAGACTTCTTCAAGATGCTTCATATGGCACTATACATGTTGTGTAAGCAGATATTTGAGATAGAAAAGTGTCTATGCTCCACACAACAATTATTTTAACGTATCTGTACTGAAATTTCTCTTCTCCATGCATAGTGAAGTAACAGGAAATGTTAAGATTTGGCCTGTTTTTTTTTTTTACTCAGAGGATGTGGTTAGAGAGAAGCAAGTGCAAGAGGAAGAGATGGGGGAGGGCAGGGGTGCATATGTCTGTAATGGTAAGGACGACATAATTGCTGTCTCTCCTTTGTAAAAATTAAGAATTAAGGGCTCTGGGCCAAGGTGGTTTGAAAGGCAGCAGGGACTTTTACTTTTTATTTGTGGGAGGATGTCACCGGGATTACCATGATCAGGATGCTATGAAATACGGCGACGATGGAGAGAGAGGAGACTGATTTAAATACATCACCTTCCTGGTGAGTCTTTAGACCCCTGGTTCATTGCTAACTGCCACATATACATTTACACATTTCCAGTCTTTTGTTTGTTTTATTTTTCGTAAAAACCCCAATTTCTGGTTTGAACCGTGCCTCATCGAGACATTGATATTCCTTATTACCTGTGTGCTACCCTCCATTTTGCTGATGATTAACTCTGTTGTCTGCTGGCCAGCAAAGGAGCTGCTTGTCTGAAACAGTGTTGTCTGTCCAGCTGACCCTGTAAAACACTAGCAAACTGTAGTCAAATTCGTAAGAGACATACTAAGTAAGTTTTAGTTGGAAATCTGTCCTAACTGCTTTGAATGCAGCTGGTTTTGCACCTCATCTAAAGCATATACAGAGATGTCCTGCCCTCCTAACTATGCGCAGTAAACCAATTTAGTTTATTCCTAATGAATTGCTTTAAATGGAAGTCATGGTGTATTTTATTTAAGATTCATATATATATATATATCAATCAATGGCTGGATTCAAGAAGATGCAAATCATTGTCCCAAGAATCTTAATTTTATTACTTTCTAAAGACTATTAGATTAGAGTTTAATAAAATATTTATGTCCTATCTGTCAATATAAATGTAGATATATATATCTATATATCTATGGTTTATTTAATTCAGATTAAAATGGTTAATTTACTTAATTTACTCACTTGATTTAAAGATTTGTTTAAACCATTTGTTTTGCAATGTTATGGACTTTGAGTGTACTCATTCAGGTCTCCCGTGGCGAGAGACAGGCTCTTCAACTGTACCCAGCTGTCCGACTACGCAGGGGTAAGGCTCCCTACGCTTCAGCTGACCATGTGGAAACCAGCTGACCAAAATAATTGTGTTTGCGAGAGTAATCAAAGGGTGGAAATAGGGTCTAAACAGCAGCTTGTGTTTTTTGAATGTGTGTGTATGCGTCTGTGGGTCTATAGAAGAAGAGAAAGCAGGACAGCACCAGTGAGAACGAGACTGCCACCACAGAGCATAAGGTGAATGGCTAAACCAACCTGTGTGTCTCAGGAGTTCTCATCCCTTTCCTCTCCCCATTTGTCGCTTTGTCAGGTCACAGATTAAGGGAGTAAAATCATTACACAGGTACAGAAAGTTATTTGTAATACATGGCTTTAAAGGACTTTACTTTTATCTTTAAAAATGGCCTCTTTATTGAGAAATGTATTTGATTTTATATTGTATTAGTCTTTTCCACACATGAAGAGGGTTTTGAGCTGCCAGGTTTAGGTATTATTTACACTCTAATGAATAGCCTTTTGATTTGTCAAGAAAAAATGACTAAAATTCGTAGTCAGATTAAACTACTCTGACTATATTTACTATAGTAGCGTTTAAAAATTGATTGGGTTTAATTTTGAGGAACTTTAATAAAATTTACATTCATGCAAATACAAGAATGGCAATAATTGTTTTCCCGTTTGGTTTTTGTTCCTACCCGTGTCAGTTATCTCAGAAAAATAGGGCATATGGGAATGTCTCTAGGAATTTGAGTGGTTGTGATTGGGGTGTGATACCTTAGACACTTACATTGGTTTTCTACAATACATTGGAATCTGCTACATTGAGAGGCTTTAGCAGTACAGGCAAGAATAACATTCAACTCGCCATGGTCTGGGTTTCTTTATTTGGCGCAAGTTTACCAGAGAAGCAATAGCATTGACTAAACAGGATGTTTCACGAATAAGATCATTTCATGCTATGTTAGGATGTGGCTATCTGAGGTATTTTGGATATTGGACCGATTTCTATCGATCTACATTCGTCGCACATTTTGTTTATCTTTTCCGTTCTCGCCGTGCCAGTCGTTTTTACTCATTCGATGTGTGTACGTGGGCGTGTGTGCGCGAGGGTTCCATACCAGGAACTTGGTGGGGCCACAGACCTCAGTTTCATACAAGAGCTGAACCACTGCCTGACACGCCTCAGAGAAATGCGAAGAGATAACCATTTAACTTTGTTTTTCACATACCATATAGTTTCACTGCGTGAATTTGAAGTTCATCGAACATAACGGGGAGGGAAAGCATTGCAGAGTGGCACAAAACGGAGTGACTCACAGAAATGAAATTAAATAAAATTATTTATTAATGTAATACATTTTGAAAAACCATGAGTGTTATTCTTTTCGATTGACACCGGAAATACTAGCATTTTTCTTTACCCAGCACCCACGTCTTTTTTTCCCTTTCTCTCTCATCTCCTCCGATCATATCTCTCAAATGTTGGCAAGGCTGAGATGAAACGAAACCACTAGTATTTTTGGTGGGTGCTCCTTCAGTCTCACATTGGCCAATGGTACAAATGAATTACAAATGCATAAAATACCTTTTCCTCCTTTAATAACTGCACAACTGCATGGTAAATAAGGAACATAATGTTAAAGGCAAAAGGTAAATTATTATAGGTAAATTTAGGTTCCTAGTTAATGATATGTGCTCCAACTGTATGTTTGGGAAGCCTTGGCATGAAGGGCACTAAAAATTACATTTGATCGATTTTTCCAATTGATGAATCAAGCTCCAGTAGATTTATCGGAATTGTCATTATTTAAACTAGTATTAAATTGTGGTCGCTTCTTATATTTGTTAGGATGAAGAGGACATCATTGTCAACCATGATCTCAATAAAGATGCTGAGGTACTGTAGGTTAGCGTCGTTCATCAATGCAAGTTAGCATCTTGCACTGTGCATCAGGTATTTTATCATTGTTCTCTTGTTTTCTAACTGGTGTGCACATGTCTTTCTCTAACTGGTGACTTTTATCCAATGTATCTACCTTAGGAGCCCAGTAATAAAAGGGTAAAACCAGTTGGAAAGGGGACTGGACTTTCTGGTTTAATGGGACCAGTGAAAACTCCTGCCCTGAAGCGTCTGGGTCAGTCAATTCAGGTAACCAACAGTGTTCATTAGTTTCATTTTTTAGAAAAGCAATTAAATGTTTGAATGCATTTTAAGGACAAAACCAGCAACAATGGTATTCAGTCATGTAGATTTTGATCCAGATATGACTGCTAACCGATCTTTCCATCAATCTGACTGCCTTCAGCGTTCTATAAGTTTCCGTACTGAGGCCCGGCCGCTGCCTATGGCACCAATCCGGCATCGTCAGAAGGCCAGTTCTTTCCCCCGGAGGCGGAACAGTCAACTCTGGAGCGACACGGTGGATAGCCTGAGCCAGGACCTGAGCGCTAAAGAAATTAAGAGACAAGAGGTATCAGTTCAGCTCCATGGCCAGAGTTTGGGGTCATGAGGATGAAATTTGGAGGGAATTTTGCCCTGACTCATTGCAGATGGACTAGGGGTGCCTGGGGTCATGCAAACCTTGATGCCCAGTCTACTTCATATGCTAATAATTCAGTCCTTTTTTGAACACTATTGTTTTAACTTCAGTGCATCTAATAAGGACTTTACTTTTAGCTTTCAAAATGGCCTCTTTATTGGGAAATGTATTTTATTTTATATTAAATTATTCTTTTCCGCATTTGAAGGAGGTTTACTTGTTTACAGTTTGTTCTGGTTGGTTATGTATGTATCAGTTTGTGAATCTTTGGTTGATTTTTAATATGCCTCTTTTAGGTAATATATGAACTCACTCAGGGTGAGAGGCAACTTATTGAAGATCTCAGCTTGGTCAAAAAGGTTTGTATAAACCCTGCTCAGACACTGTCCTTTTTGTTCGAATCAAGCTCAGGTCACTGTCTGTGTGGAGTTTGCATATTCTCCCCGTGTATGCATGAGTCTCCTCTGGGTTTCCTCCCACATTCCAAATGCAAAAGAATTCCGTGGATTGGTGACTGTGAAATTGGGGGTGTCTCTTGCCTGTGATGGACTGGCAGTGTATCCTGCCCTGTGTTAGGAGCCGAAACCCCGCAAATTAGATAAGCGTGTCATAAACTGTATTAATTCTCTGTATACATTAGCTCAAGCATCTGAATAGAAGCTTAGGGGAATCTTTTGTTCAGTTTCCTCTGTAACCATTATTATGTTTACAGGTGTATTATGAGCCCATGCTGAAATTAGACATTATGACAGAGAGTGAATTGGGCCAGATATTTGGGACTTTGGATTCTCTAATACCCTTGCATGAAGGTAAGATTTATTAATTTATTGTAATGCCCAGCAAGACTGTTTTTTTTGGGGGGGGGTTCTCAAATTAATTGCCCTTTGAATGTCATAGAACAGAAACTGCTAAAGCACTTTTGGTCTGTATTGTGTCATTAATTGGTAGATCTCTTGACTCGACTGGAAAACCTAAGAGGCTCAAAGAAGACTGTGGAGGAAGTCGGGCCCACGTTGATGGATTGGGTGAGTATGTTGGAAACCAAATAGTGCAGAATAAGAGGAGGAATCTAAATTAATCTTAAGGGACCAATGTTATCCATTTGGTTTACAAATCACTGTTCTGCTACCACTTTAGTTCCCATGTTTGGAGGCTTACATAACCTACTGCTGTAACCAAGTGGGTGCCAAGGCTCTCCTGGACCATAAGAAGCTGGACCGGCGCGTGGATCAGTTCCTGGGACTGTGCCAAGAGTCCTCCTTTAGTCGAAAACTAGACCTGTGGAATTTCCTGGATCTGCCCCGCAGTCGCCTCGTGAAATACCCCCTCCTGCTGAAGGAGATCCATAAGAGTACGCCCTCAGAACACCCTGACCAGGATACACTACCAGAGGCGGTGAGGGTTATATATCTCGCCAAACTACCAAAGAATGAAGAAGTAAAACAATACCACACCAAGTCAAGTAGCATATAAGTCTACCGTTTTATAGTTAGCGTGCAAAACTGACTGGGGCTGTTTGAGTAGAAACTGGTAAGAGAAAACAGTGCATGAAGTCATCTTTGAAGTCAAAGGTAAAACTAAAAGTAAGTTCCACAGCAGTATGACTAGACTAGCTTGTGCTACCTTTCCTTTCCCAGATGGATTTGATCCAGAGGATTGTGTCGGAGGTTAACAGTAAGACAGGGGAGGCAGAGTGCCAGTTTTACCGGCGGGGCCTTAATTACCTGGAGGATGGACAGAGATTGCCAGAGATCCAGCTCTCCCGCTTCATCTACTGCCACGGGGAGCTCAAGAACAACAAGGGGCAGGTTAGGTTTTTTTTTATTACAATCATTCAGCGTGTCCCTCTTGGTGATTAAGAACCTATCTAAACTAGAACTTCACTCTCTCTATACATGCATTCATCTCTGTCCTTTGTCTGAAGTGAACCCACTAGGCCTATTTCTTCGCCTTTCCCCTCTGCAGAAGCTGCACGTCTTCCTGTTTGAGTTGGCTCTGGTTCTGACGCGGCCCATCTCCCAGGATAAGGACAATGCGGTCCAGTTTCAGGTTTATCGGCAACCCCTGCCTGCTGCCCACCTGCTTTTGGAAGACCTACCTGATGGGGAGGGGGCTGGTGGAAGCTCCTTCCGGGGAGCTTTCACATCCGCTAATGACAAAGGTACACAGGAGGGGACGGGAAGTTCCTGGGCAGCACATAGAGGTTGATGACTTTATACAGCTGTCATTAAGTTCGGTGCTGAGAGTATGCTATTATGCTATTAGTAATGTGCCATTGTATGGTATGCTGGATCGCAGTTTTTTCCATCTCACGCAATGCTCCATTAATAGAACTTTTTTTTGTGAACAAATGCCCTAATGATTCTATGCATATAAATCAGGAGGAAACTGTAGCAGCCAGTGCACATTACCACAACCTGGAAGTCACTGTGCCATTCTTTTGCAGCGTTCATTTGCGTTTCTCATGTTACATTCCCTCCTCGTCATTCTCATCTACAGCTAAGAATTGTTTCAGAGTGAGCTGCAGAGGGCGCTCCAAGGTCCAGTCGCACAGTCTGCAGGCTAATGACTCATTCAACAAGCAGCAGTGGATTTCCTGTCTGCGCCAGGCTATGGTTCAGGCTCGCGACAGAGAGGCACAGAGCAGCCGCTCTGGAGTATCTCCGGAGCTGTCCCCTGACTCTGGGCTTTACCACATTGCTGAACTGAGCCTGGACTCGGACGTGGAGATGACAGACTCATCCACATAATCCATGTTGCAGACTATTCATTTAGCTAATTTAGAAAATAGGAGACTCAAAAATGTACCTTTTTTTGTGCATCTGTTAGTCTTATGCAGTAGTTGTTTTTTAAATTTTCTATATATTTCCTTTTCATATAATTGTACATTTGCTAAATACATAATTCTTTTTATAAATTTACTGAATAAATCTCACCTCTACATTGAGACTTGAGAATCCGTTAATATTTAATTTGGCCCAAGCAATGTTTTTCTGCTGTTCTCGAGGTTATTGTTCTCGAGGTTATTGTTCTGCCTTGGCCAATGAACTTCAAGTGACCTCAGACTATTTGTTTTCGTCCAAAACTTTGCCATCAGTGAGCATTCCTTCATCCAAAATCATGCTCCTCAACACAGCACTGGTGAAAGTATCTGCGTGTTGCGCAATCCTTGTTTGTATTTATTCCTTGCAGTGACATGAATGAAAAATGAAAAATGAAATAACATGCGTTTTATGTAACATAAAATATATCATTTTACAAATAAAAAGAAAGAGCATGTGGTTTAATTGAATTAAATATGTATTACTCAGACACGAACGGGGATAAACGGCATTAACAAGATACTTGGTAAATCAAATACTTTAGTACTGCTTTAGTAGTTCCTTCAATAATCGGGTTGGTCTGATGGTATCGTGTTAACACGGTAATCTGGTTCATTCTGACTGAAAAGGGGTATACATTTTATATTCTAAAGGCGTTAGAAGTGACAGAACTGTTTATGTCAAGCTAATGAACTGACATTTAACTCCATAAACATTTCCATTCAGCGCTCTGATTTCAAAACATTAAATCACCAACCAGATTAATTTTTTAAAAATGTACACGAATGTTATTTAAAAAATTTGCAGAATCTGTTCTTCCTAATGATTTTTGTTCTTTGATCTGTGGGTCTGTACCCTAAATTGTTATCATTATTTATGGTTATTTAATAAGCATTCCTGCTTCAGGGGATTTTCTAACCAGCTGAATTTCATTTAAAATATGAAGTTTTGTATGAAAGTCCTCCAAACAGTGACTTAAAAGCAAGATTACAGTTGCCTTTGCTGTAAATCAAAAATATATTATGATATTTAAGATTATTTAATCATAAGGATCACTAACTATCATTTAAAGATATATAAGGAAATTTAAGTTTGTGTTCATAAATCAGTGACTGACGTTAACAGGTTATAATTCTATAAAGAAATTGGATTTACAGTTAATTTTAATTTTGAGCTGTTGCTGAGGTAACATTTGGCTGACTATATTTTTATATCAAATGTATAGATCGGTATAGATGGATCGTATTTACTGAGCTTCAGGGCCTCATTACTGGGCATTGTCTATGGGGCAGCTGGGGACATTCTGACATGGTAAAGTTTGGGAAGTTTCAACGGATTCTGGACAGTCCAATTGCGGCATCCCTGAAAAGTGGCTCGGTTCTGCGTCCAACCTGCAATGATATGTAGAGAGAGAGAGTTAAGAAGTGAACCCTTGAGGTAACGAGAAAGTTTGATGACAGAATTTGAAGGTAGGGTTTTCCTACTTGTAATTGGACAGGAAAGGTTTGCACTCCTTTATTCTGGTCCTCTGAGCTGTAGGTCCACAGTTTGGGCTACACAAACTCCATTCACTCCATTCACTCCAGTTTCCCTTCACTGAGGTAGATATGTGTAACAGACGGAGAGGAATTATTCAATACGACTACACCAATTATGTGGGGAAAATATTCATTTTCACTCTAAACCGATCAAATTATCACATTTCAACAGGTGCCCCTTTCAATATCAAAATCCACAACCCAAGAACCAGGTTCTCATTTTATTGCGTGCAGGTGTGCAGAGACTTCAGACATTTAAATGTAGCTAAGTCCACAGTGCCTGTCTGCATTGCCTGAACGGTTAGACACAAATAGATAACAGGATTATGCTCCATCAGGTTCAATCACACCATCACTGACAAGTGGTATCAAAAAACAATTAACATGCATTTCCACCACAGACATGCCAAAAACGAATCCATCACTTACTTAAGCACTTTTCAATCCGGAAGCAACGGTGGGATTCCACTATGTCCCCTGGACAAGGTTGCCCGCCCCAATCCATGAATTTGCATCTCCTCTGCCTTCTCCGTATGCCTTGTGAATACGTACTACAAGTGATGTTCTTCTGACTCCTTTTACAATCTTCCCAAGGTCCCCACTCCGACCACTGACCATCCACTGTGTGAGAGACAGAGAAAGGCAGAGAAGTTTAGAGCTCCTATTCCAGTGGAAGTTCTTGTCGCTCTTCAGACTGCTCCACTACAAAATCTATATCAAGGCTCCAATATAAACCATGTATGGTTTGTCCTGTGGAGTAGCAGGGCCTGGGGATGGCGTTGTGTACATCACTTGGTATGGCATAAACTATGTGCGTTTGTTGCAGAAAGTAGCAATGTTTGAATAAGGACAGACTCAAACATTGACGCATTGTATATTGCGGTGGTTTTATATTTCTGCTCGCGCTGTGTCCCTAACCTGTGCTCCTCAGGAGAATGTGTCTCTGGGCTTTATTCTTTTTGTACACTCAAGCTGTTTGTGTTGGACTGCAAGACCTGGTACCTGGACAGTGGATTTTTGTGTTGCAGGGTTCTTTGGCAGTGTCCTCTCCGGGGCAAAACTTTCCTCTGTGTTTTGGCACCGGTCTATCACACTGCCGTCGCTTCACCCTCTGCCCCACTCCACAGGTCACTGAGCACACCGAGAGGGGACTCCACAGCCCCCAGCCACCGGGCACTGAGTGTGAGAGAGCATTACACTCGTACAGTGTGGACAAAATGGAATCGGGTCCAGTGTGGCATGTCATACACTGCTCTGTCTCACCGGGGCAGAGTGGCGGGTTGTTGCAGTTCTGTGTATCCGTGGAACTTCCGAGGCAGGGATTACCCGGTGGGTGTGTGGAGGGGGGTGGGTCACTGCAGCTTCGGCTGCGCTGACGGAATGGTGGGAAAGAACCCTCTACCATACAGCTGCTGGAGCACATTCCCCAGTTTCCCCACACTGCCCATCCACCATGGACTTGATGTGTCAGGGAGATGGGGCAAAGAGGTAAGTCAAATTACCAGTCAAACATTTGGACGAAAATGTAAAATCACACTATTTGTATCAAATTTTCCAGCTTTTGCCTTTTATTCAAAAATGCTTTACTTGGGCAAATGAGCTTGGTGTCACAGTCTGCCGTCTCTGTGTCTGGGCCATGACAGCTGCCACCACATGCAGGAGGTGGCTGGGTGCAGTTCCTCGTCCGGCTCATATGCCCTTTCTCACAAGTCACAGAGCATGCCTGCCATGCTCCCCACTCCGTCCAGCCTCCTGGGACTGAAAAATGGAGAAGAGTGGTCATCTGCATGGGATTAAAGTTTCCACCAATGGGATTACCTGGAAAACCATACACATTGGAGTAGAACCCCTTGATTTAATTAGTTCTCTAAATTTGTCTCATTTAAATCTCCTTTAAATTTGATCTAATCTGATTTAGTAAATAGGGATTTGATTGCTCCATCAAAGGGTGGAACATATTCTTATACCCATTTCTCAAACTCCTTTATACTCCAGGGTTTTGCTGAAATTTCCAGTTTGGAGAAGTTTTCATAAATGGGGAGTTCCTCAACGTTTCTCGCTTCTTGGTTGTGCTGTCCAGAGAATTATAGACCAGTTATGCGCCTGTATATACTAAAAGCCCGTAGATCACTCTGTCAGTAGCTACAGGTCCTGTGGTGTTTGGATGGTTATTGGTGAGCCCTTGTTGATAATCATGCTTCTCTTTACCGGGGCAGCAGTATTGGTCCACGCAAGCCTTTGTCTGCAGATCCCACCGATTTATGGTGTTGCCACAATGCCCCAAACCATAGCATGCACGTCTCCTCTGCCTCACGCCCTCGAGGCAGGACACAGAGCAGGGGCCCCAGGGGGTCCACTCAGACCAGGAAGCGGGCCTGAGGATAGGAAGAGAGAGACAGTAAGGTGGGGTCAATGCAGCACAGTGTGTAGAGGCGCACACATACACACGGGTCCCAGGAAATGGAAGTTCAAGTGCTCACCGGCAGGACTGACACCTTCCATCTGCTTTTTTGTAGCCATACCGAGGGTTCAGACAGCAATCATCCTCATCCAAGTCTCCTAGGTACAGCCCACAGCTGCCTGATTGCCCATTAAACTCTGCGTAACATTTTACTTCCTCGCAGACTGTGCAAAGACATGAAAACAACTCTTATTTTTTACTGATATATTTTGCTCTAGAGCTGCTCTGAAGAGCACTGAACAAATTGTTACACTGAACATTCAATGCAATGCGAATATGGACTAGTATGAGATAGATTCGATTAAAAGTAGAACCAATCAGATTCCGTGATGTAAATATATTAAATGGATTCTATAGTAATTTTCTATGTTCTCTTCTTGGAACACAGTGACACAATGTTATATTACATTTTATTTTTTTTAAGTAATGGAACTGGCATAATGGCAATGGGAATTTAGAATATGCCATTGCAAACGAGATGTTAAACGGTCAAAATACAATGGTTTGTTTGAAAAAGCATAGGGATGTAACCAGAATCATGGCCAAATGATGAACTCATCTTTCTCATACTAGTAATTAACTCATTCCCAACAGTTAATCTCTCGTCCACCATGTTCTTCCAACTAGATCATTATTTCAGAATATAAATCTGTTTGAAATTGACCTTCTAGGTTGCATAAAGGGTAAATAAAACCAAACTTAAGGAGTTAAATACACTACAATACATTTCAAATACGTCTGAAACAAGGCTAATGTTATTATCATTTCAGCCAAAAACTATAGTAAAAAGTAATTTCTGACCTGATTCTTGAGCAACGAGGATCACAAAGCATACCGTCAACAGCAACATAGTAACTCACACAGCCTCGTCCCTGAAGAATACTCTCTGTCTGCTTACCATCCTTTACTGGTAGTTGTTCTCCCCTAGTTTACATTTTTGTTCTGACCTGTCATGGGAAATTCCACAGTGACTCCCCCATCATCACTTCTGGGATATGTAGTTTTTATCCGCCCACTTTTTGTCCCTCAGCTGCATTCCTCTGTTCTGGTCCGAGTTTTGGCTGAGTAATCTCATCTCTGTAACTTTCCCCTATGAGGAAATCTTAACAAATTTACATCATGAGTATTGCTTTCAGGCAATGTCATAATGAGGGTAAGGTAACTTTACACGGCCCCCTCTGTGTCCCAGGGAGGATCCATCCTGCACAGCCAGACCTGATTTAAACCAGGGCTCTGTGGGTCTCAACCCGTCCCTGCCACTGCTCACCTCTTCATAAAAGGTTTGACCTTAAACTGCTGCTTAGGAGACTCTTTTTCACTTTCCAGATTTAATGTTGAATGTACTTACAGTTAAAATAAGATTACAGTGGAAAAATCCTCATCAGAACCATCTCAAACTGTGGCTGCAATTTAACAGTCTCAATTCATGCTCCTTAATAGTTTGTCACACTGTATACACACTGTATAATTTATTAACTACTTTTTATTATATTGTTTTTAGGTACATGGTTTCCAGAATTTCTAATATATTGTTGGTGAAAATTACTCTTTTTTCCCCCACATTATGTTGGAAAACCTTTTTACTCTACTTTAGGTCAAGGACAATTCAATTTGATTAACTGTTTAAAATTCACAGGCATCAACATGCTTTGTAGATTTTTTCTGTGTTTTTGGGGGAAAAACATCTTTCCCTTCTTTAAAAGGGTAGGCCTAACTCAAACGTACTGCTGTTAGCTTTCACCGTCATGGACAAACTAGCACGGTCAATGGTGGAACTTGTCTCTGTGGCGCAATCGGTTAGCGCGTTCGGCTGTTAACCGAAAGGTTGGTGGTTCGAGCCCACCCAGGGACGAGCTTTTTTCCCCCCCCCCAGCGAATCGGGATTTTTCATTGGTTATGAAGCGTTCATTCTGTCTTGAAAGTATATTAAAAAATTCCTTCTTACTAGAAAAACAATTACACAATTGCACAACGGTCTGTAAGCATAGAAAGGTAGTATCCTGGCTCATCTTCGAAATAAGTTTTTTTTAAATTTTCAATTTCAACTTGCCGAAGCCTCTTTAGCTCTGCAGCTACATTCTATAAAGCAAATTACGCAGTCTAAGAGGACCCAGTTTATTCTCAAACGTTGCGCTTTAACTCTTTCTATTATTAGAATACTACAAGCCTACAATATAGGCATGTGATCTCCCTATAGGCTACTAGTATATAACCGCGGTTCCAAATAACCGCTCTGGATATTTACGTACCTAACGTTTCGGTTATATATATTTTTATTTTCATGTTCAGCGCTGAACTCAAACACACGTTTTAAACAATATTTTATACAGTTATGAAAATTAGCAATAGAGGTAGATTGTTTCTTTGGTTGTGCTTAATTATTGGAAAGGATTTGATTCCTGCAGTTCTTTTGTTACTAACGTATGTAAATGATTATTTAAATCAGCATCTCCTCTGGAGAACCTATACGTCCGCGACCTCTCAGATAACGTTTCTCTTCTACAATCTGATTTTTCAACAGAAAGGTTAGAACTTTAATATACTTTAACTAACTTTTACACAACTAACTCGTTTAATAAACATTGGCCTCTGAATCCCATCCATCATCTTTCAAGAACCGATTCGCCAGCCTGTTATAATCCCATATACTACGGAAATAATAAACATATACACATACTTGTGACTGACTATTGATATATCTGTTGATTTCAGATTATGTCTAAACCGAATAATCGTACACATAAGGCCATGGGGGAGGGGGGGAAGGATGTCCCATTTGCAGAGGTTTGCCTCCACCTGGGTTTGGCTTGCCGATGCAAGCAACAGAAGGGTTAGGGTTAGAAGAGATGGATGATCTCTTTCAAAGGGTGCGCCACAGAATTGTCTATGTTGATTCCATGCCCTTAAGGTATGTAATCCAGGCTTTCAGACATAAAACATGTTTTTGAATAATGAGCAGTTTTGTGTTTCGACTGTTATTTTTTATTTTTCACATTAACCAGGGTACCAGTGGACCACCTGCCCCCACGACTGCTCTGACACTTAGTTGGACTACCGTTACCATCGGTGGTAACAGATTATTCACTACATTCACCACCAATACAGCATCAGTGAGTCAGTAAATCAATCCCAGCCAGGGTCAAATGGCTGAGTGTTTTTTAACTCCACAACGAAACAAGACGTAATTCACAGAGTCTGATGTAACTGAGTTTATTATATATGATCTAAATAACATACAGTAAACTGGGCTGGTCCGAGCCAAACAACACTCAAGTCACTTTCTCTCTCTCTCTCTCTCTCTCTCTCTCTCTCTCTCTCTCTCTCTCTCTCTCTCTCTCTCTCTCCACTCTCTCTCTGCACCCTCACTGGCCGCACTCATTCTGGCTCACACTCTCTCTCTCAGTTACACTCACTCTGCACTCATCCTGCATTCATTCCGCGACACTCACACTCATTCTCCCACAGTCACTCACTCACACCAAACTCTCATTCTCTCTGCGGCCCTACTCACTCCTTCTCACAGTCCCACACCACAATCACTCTGCCAAACCCTTGCATTCCCAGAACCCTCTCTGACTCTCTCCCTACAATTCTACCCTCGTACACCAGGGTCGGATGCAGCCTGCTTAGACTCCTCAGAAGGAGCTGGGGAGGCACGGCAGAAATCTGAGCGTGGCCTAACTCTGCACCCCTCTGTATCCGGCCATGTCGTACACACAATCCACATCAAACACACAATCCCACTCTCGTTCTCTTCCTCAATTCCAAAACTCACTCTCGTTCTCTCCTTCTCCATTCACCCCCCGTTCTCTCCCCACAATTCTACTACCCACAATTCTCTCTTCAACATTCTCTCTCCCCCTCCTCACAATCCCGCAACACTCTTTTTGGAGGAAAAACATCTTTCCCCAGATATATGACATGCCCCCACAGTCACAAAATCCAAGTAGGGATCATTGACTTCTCGGGAATTGCTAGAAGATCTAATCTTTCTGGGGCCAAAAGCCCTTTCTCTTGTCCTTTCATTACCTCTCTTCATCAGACAACAGCAGCTAGAGAAGAAGTTAATAGGGTTTTAACATACCCAGAGAGGCTACTTGAACATTTTTGTATATGCAAAAGAACATTCTTTCAGCTAATTTATGCTTTTGGATTAAAACAATGGCAAACAGAAATAGCTGAAATGAAACGGTCTTTCAAAACAACCCTGTTGTAGAATTTTAAATATAATTTTCACATAAAATTTTTAAATCTCAAATGTACATTTCAAAAACTTTGAAAATATTTGTTACCATAACTTCTAGTAATCTTATTTTTGCCACAGTCTTGGCATAGTGGTAGAGAAATGATTAAGTGTAGCCAGAACAAGGGGAGGAGGAAGAGATTAGATCCGATTAAGTTTCTAATTCTGATTTCACACAGGTGAGAGGACAGTGAAGAGAAGTGTAGTGAAAAAGGCATGAGTTGCAGCTCACTCTAAGTTAGATGTGATTTACTGACTATAAAGCCATCTGAATATACTTAATAATCATAAAAGTGTCATGAGAGCCAAATGTTCTTGAGATGGAAGTGGTTTTTGCATAAGGTGAGTATTTTGTTCTGTTTTTTCTTTCATATTGTGTTGAACTTCATTACTGAATTCAAGTAATGTGTTATCTAAATATTGTTTCAAATCAATTAATATATAGTTTAAGCATAATTTTTGTAACCTGATTCTAGGTTACATAATAAAATAGGTTTACTAGTCACAGTATACTGTAAACTTCAATATCTATATGTGCAGAAGCTTTATATTTCAGTCAACACCGTCAATATCCCCTGTCATCTACTTTTAGGTGTTGAAATAAGTGTGTGAGGTGACTGAATTAATCAAGGGTAAAAGATAAGACGACAGAGTAGTATTTAAAACAATTTTCTGTGTTCAATGCATCCCCAATGACAACTTTACAAGCGCTTCAATGCCAAATGACTATGATTGGACAAAATGTGCATCAATCAATTAATATCTGACCACTCCACAAAGCTTGCCTGTATGTCATAAGAATGAAACCCTGACTGGAGTTTAGATGCAACAAAGCATATAAATAAATGTCCAAAAACAGTGGCAAAGGGTTTTGTGCTCAGACTGACCAAAATGGAATTTTGGCAAAATAAAAAGCATTCCATCTCATCGCAAATAACATCCCCGCCGTTAAATGTAGCTGTTATTACTGTGGGATGCCTCTCATCAGTTGGGCTTGTTAAAACTGATGGGAGAATGGAGGGAACAAAATACAGGCAAATCATACAGGACAACCTGCTTCAGTTGGCTAAAGACCTAAAAATGCAAGAATTCACTTTTCAGGCTGAAGCTACATTGTAGTGGCTAAAGAATAAGTGTGGCTTAGTCTAAGTCCTGATTTTTGTATGCTTTTGTGTTGAGAATCGACAGCAAGACATTGCTAACCGCAAGTAATCCCCTACCAAGCTTAGAATAATTGCTGTGCAAAGTTGGAAGAATTATGCCAAAATAATTTCAGCTGTAATTGCTAGCAAAGGTGCTTTTTTGAAGACACTTATTTTTCCACTTTTTGTCAGCTTGAACATAGTAGTTCTATACAAACATTTTTTTGTATGGTGTTTTAAAATTCAGTTAAGCAGTTTGTTATAGGAATATTCTGAATACTTTTGCAAAGCATTGTACGAATAATTGTTTTTTGTTCTGCAATTCCCAAATTTGACTGACATATGTATCTCTACCTCCAAAAGATAAAACGTGCTGGGACTTGCTAGGAATGCCAGGAGTTACTGATACAACCAAGGAGAACACGTGCCAGGCCTTGTGTCGCTCCTTGGTAACCCACAATGGTCAACAGCACGACGGAGTGGATATCTCTAAATCAGTCCTGTATACATCCCTCATGGGGCTGCTGCTGGTCGCTAACGAAGAGGTAAAAAAGTGGTAACATTCTTGTTATTATTGTTTCTGGGGTAGTAAAGTTGGTAAAATGGGCATGTGGTATGTTCTTTAAAAGAATGAATGCATATTGAACTTTGCAGGCTTGTTATGAAAGACGGCTTTTAGAAATGAAATGGCCATTGCTTGAAACTCACTAATCCATGTGGAAAAGACCAGGGCTGTTCGAATGTTAGACCTGAAATATTAGTATTAGGACATGTGACCCACATTAGTGAGTGCTGCAGACTGACACAGACCATCAAATGCAAAACGTAGTAACGGTAGTGCTGAGACAAGAAATGAAATAAAACACATGCTCCCTGTATTGTTCCACACATGCACACATGCACACATGCACACACACATGCACACATGTGCAAACAGACTTGAAGACTCTCCCCCTTCTTCACTGCCACAGCTAATGGGATGAGTATTTATAGATTTAACCTCTGTTGTGAGCCTGTCTCTCAAGGTGAACCTAATAAGATCAGTATTTTAAATCAGGACAGTGAGGATATAATATTCATGATGTTAAAAGACAGAGAGCTTGGCGCCTGTGTGGCTGCGTAGTCCCCGTTGAGGCTCAGGGCTTGT
>JAOVYW010004095.1:0-13440 GCA_025775045.1 Hiodon tergisus | reverse complement strand
AGCACACCTTCCGTCCATGCCTCCAATGTTATGGCTAATCGGTGTGTGTGTGTGTGTGTGTGTGTGTGTGTGTGTGTATATATATATATGTGTATATGTTATATATAACAAAATAGAGGCGATTGCAGGGAAATGGTGGTCGGAACTGTCAGGCAGCAGGAGAGAAACACAAAGCGCTTCTCTGGTGACCAATTTTAAACCCTCACCACCATAGCTCGGGGCGTCGTATGGAAATATCAGGCTGGAGGGGCAAGTCCTGCAGTTCCCGAAAGAGGCTGTGGGGGATACGCAGAAGGGATGTGTCAGTGTGCGAGCACAATTGCCCTGATATTATTGATGCATGACACTAAAATGTAGAGCATGAAATGAACTGTGGCTTAGAGTTAAGTGGTTGCTCTTGCTTTCTTCTTTTCTTTCTCTTCCTTCTCTTGCCTTTTACATTCAGTAAAAGTTTTTTTTTAATGATTGCATTAAAAAAGGGTTGCTTACCTTCTAGTGTGAGCTATAAGTCATCCATCCTTTGACAGAAAACATCAAATTGTTCAAAATATGATATATTCTGGCAGATAAACATTACCTTAATTCACAGAGAATTAAGGACTGTTTGCAAAAAAAGGGTTAAACAAGCATGGAACGTGCTTTTGAACGTATTCCATAATCATAGGTGAGGAGACAAGAAGACAGAACACACAAAAATGAAAAGGCTGTAAAGCTGATGAAATCCAGCATGATGAGAATATGTAAAGGCGTGGAACTGTAATGAAATCCAGCATGATTAGAATGCTGTAATAATAATAATTAATAATAATCTTTATTTATAGAGCGTCCTTCATACCACAGGGTTCAAGGTACTGCACAAAAAACAAAAAGGAAGGTTACAGAACACAACGTTAAAGTTAATAAAACAGTAATAATAAAATGACACAGTTAAAAAAAAAACTGAAAACAACGATATATAAAATCAAAAGGCTAAATTATAAAAATAGGTCTTAAGCCTAGATTTTAAAATAGCTACTGTTGGTGAACCTCTGACATGGTCGGGGAGGGAGTTTTCCTCCTGAGCCTCACCCTCGGAATACAGAGGAGGCCACTATTAGTCGACCTCAATGCACGCCGAGGCTGATAAAGAGACAACAATTCTGAGAGGTAGTCACGTTCTATTTCCATTTAGCACTGATGAAATCCCACTACAGGCTGTGGAGCTGTGATGAAATCCAGCTACAGGCTTTAGAGCTGTGATGAAATCTAGCACGATTAGCAAGCTGTGGTGCTGTGATGAAATCCAGCATGATGAGAAGGCTGCAGCACTGTAATGAAATCCAGCTTGAAGAAACAGCTGTAACACTGTGATGAAATCCAGCTACAGGCTGTAGAGCTCTGAGTCCTCAGCTGAACTGAAAAATGCTTGACTACTGTCACACAGGTTTTGATATTTGTAATTAGTTTATGATGGGAATTTTTTCGTTCTGTAACGTGTCCACTGTACCAACTTGTAAGACACAAAGTGGGGCTAACAGTGGGTGCCAGAGACCTTTGTAGCTTTATGAATTTTTCTGTTCACAAAAGGACTCTTTGGGATGCAAAGGCTCTTCCTTTAATAGCTATTTGGCCAATGTTTCAACTAAGCCAATCATCTGCTAACAGAGAGACCTGGAGTCATTCAGTGTGAGCGTTCCAGATGCTAATTTGTTGCAACTCTGTGCCCAAATGTGGGATTTGATGCACTCTTTGCCCATTAATACTGAAGTACTCGCTTTCAAATAGAACTGCAATTCAGAGTGAGAAGCATTTCTTGCTAATTGCTGTTTGCTGTAATTTCTGTACTTGTGGCAGATTGGTAGATCTCACTGACTTTTTTCCTTTCTTGGGTGATATATCTTATATTCCTTTATTCTCCTTACACAAACCCAGGTATGAGAGCAAAAATGCCAAATGTTGAACTTTCAGTACTCTTCTATTTGAATGGAAAGGAGCGTGATGTTTCACAGTAAATGGTAAATAAATGAATGACAATTATTTCAGTCCATCATAGATCGTCGAAATCTCTCTGATCCTGAGGAATAAAAGGAAAAGTTGTCTGACTTCTAATGTGTCCTTTATAATTAACTCCCTAATCCTCTGTACACTTACATTAAATTAAGTTATCCAGTCTACCCATGATGCACCTATTAACAAAGCAAAGTTCAGCAGCATAATCCAGAAATCGAGCTCATTAGGTCTTTAAATGACAGGCCAATGTTGAGTAGAAAATCGGTAGTGACGAGTGATGGTTGTCATTATTGGCAAGTTTTCGCCTCTTAAAGCACCTGCTTGGTTAAAGCTTGTGACGGGAAGCAAAAAAAGTCCTGCCGCTTTAAATCCGCTTCATGATTAAAGATAAGAGATAAAAGAAAGAAGATGGACTTTATGCTTGTTTACCTTAGACATGCATTTCCCTCTCTATGACTTTCGCTTCCATTGACTCCACCTTTAAACTGGTTTAGTTTCAGCATGCTGTGGTCTAGTGTTCCGCCGTATTTCGGTATATCAAAATATCATGATAGAATAATTATATGATACCTAATATCGGGGTAAAATATATCGATATATAGTTTTTTTCGATTTTTTCGATACCTTTTTTGTGATATATCGTGTTTTACGGTCTGTCTTTTAAATTTTGTATTTATTTATTTATATTGAGACTTCAAAACAACACTTTAACTGTGTGCTTTAAAAACAATATAAACTATTTTTGCATATACTGGAAGAATTATACAGGTCAAATATGCAAAAGACAACTTTCAGTTGCAGTAAAAATATATCTGCCGTGTTTCAAATAACATAAACAACACAAACCAAGACCCAAATGTAATTTGGAAAATGAAATGGAATAATCCCACAAGCTCAACCACTCCTCTAATGGGTTACACAATACAGTGCTATTTGGAGCATCACAAGCCTGCAGGCACTCGGACAGCCACAGGGGTTGCTTTCCGCCAGGAGCCGAGGACAGTGCCCTAACCAGGCGGCGATTCTCTGATTATACTGCCCAGAAACTTCTGGTCAGTCAACACTTCCAAGTTCAGTTTGATTTTCAATGAGCTGTGGCCTCCTGGTAATTGATCTTATGAAACAGCAGTTAAGTACAAACTATGGCACCATAGTAGTAAATATATAGCAAAGTTGAGGGAATAAACATAGATCTATAGTATATCTGGGGCTTTAGTGTTTCTCCACACACAGAGCTTGGTCACTCTATTTGTTTCACATTTTATTAAGTCACCTCTGCTTGAAGCTGTAATGTTGGAACTCTGATTGTGACAAGCATACAGCACCGATTATATTGGGGTGAGTGGGAATTTTTGCCTAATAGGTTTTGCCACTTATGTTGCAGGGAGCTGAATGCATTCAGAGAGTAGAATACTTGTTGATGTGCATAGCAAGTACACACCTCCTTCCAGCCACGCCCCCATTATGCTGTTAAAATAAACAATTAGGTGTTAGGTGGCTACAAAAACGGAGAAAACTTAACCTTAGCCAGGTGGCAATGAGTAACTTCTACAGAGCCGTTTTTGAGAGTGTCATCACCTTCTCAATTACATTGTGGTTGGGCACTTCCCATGACATAGAATAAGACTTGAGAGAGTGGTGCGCATTGTGTCCGAGGACTTTGGTTTCCATCTGCCCACTGTAACATCACTATATATTACTGGTATCCACCATCCTTTATAAACTAAAATGGGTTCTTATAAGTCCCTCAACTCTGTACAAACTGCCAATTTACAACCCTTGTCAGGCTCAGCATGTCCACTTTTATTATTTTGTCCTCCATTTGAATTGTATTACAGCTGCATTTAAGGCAGTTTAGTTTTATAAGTAATACGTAAATTATAGACTAGTTACAGCCTTTCATTTTAGCCTATTCTGGGATAGGTATTATTGAAATATAGTGTATGTGTTTTGTGATTTTTTTTTTTGTCCTCTTGTGAGTTTGCACTGCATCATTAAACTTGAAACTTAAACTGAAACTTTACTGAAACATTTAAGCAGGACAATGACCCAAAGCTAAAATCAGTGGCATAAGAATAACAGCATGAATGTCTTTGAGAGGGCCATTTTAAGTCCTGACTTAAATCCAATTGACAATCACAGCATAGCGCGTTCGTGTAAGCCAGCTAATTGTCGACAAGGTGTCTAGCATTAATTTAGTCTTTGTGCTTTTTTAAACGCAGTTTTAAACCGTTTTCTTTTGTAATGAATTTGCTTTGTAGTGCTTCATCTCTGGTATCTTGATTAAACTCAGACTGGAGCTAATCACTTTTAGCTGTGTGCTGGGCTCTGCCACAACTAATATACAGCCAGCATAGTCCCAGTGGGAGAAAATAAGTATTCAACACGTTAACAATATTGTCTTAAAGCATATTTCCAATGCAGCTATTCACTTGAAATGCAGAGCAGACGTTGGTATTGACTCAATAAAGACACATAGCTAAAGAAATGCCGGCCATGCACAGGAGCTCCTCGCAAGATTACCGACCGGGCAGTCAGAAAGTTAGTCAGAAGAGCAGCCCAAGAGTCAAGGACCACTCGAAAAGAGCTACAGAAAGACCTGGAAGCAGTAGGTATAGTTGTCACAGAGAAAACAATAGGCAACGCACTCCATGCGCGATCCCCTCGGAAGACTCCATTACTGAAGAAAAAGTATGTTGAAGCTTGTTTGTAATTTGCTCTACAACGTTTGGAGAAGCCTGTACATTACTGGGAGAATGTAGTGTAGTCAGACAAGACAAAAATCTAACTTTTCGGCAACACCAATACGACCCGCCGTGGTGGGAGGAGAAATGGCTGTGCATATGACCCTAAAAATACCATATCTACAGTGAAGTTCAGAGATGGAAGCAGTATGGACCTGTTTTATCTTCTCTGGCTTCTCTTGGTACCGGCGCAATCCAAATCATCAAAGGGAAGATGAATGGACCCATGTATCGGGAAATTCTTGAGAATAATCTGGTGCCATCCACCAGGATGATGAGGATGAGATGCAGGCGGACCTTCCAGGAGGACAACGATCCAAAACATACTGCAAAGGAGACTTTCAAGTGGTTCCAGAGGATGAAAATAAAGGTGTTGGACTTAAACCCAATAGAACATTTGTGGAAGGAATTGAAGATCAACATTCACCAGTGGGACCCCCAGAATCTTCAAGATCAAGAGATTGTCTGTGTAGAAGTATCCCACCTGAACAATTTGAGAGATTACTTTCTTCGTGCAAGAAGCGTCTTGAAGCTGTCATTGCACACAAAGGCTTCTCCTCCAAGTATTAAATTAAATCAGTTCAATACTTTTTTCCTGTGTCATTTCCCTTAGATTGAACATAACTTTTTTATGGATTGGAATGTTATGATTTCTTTAGCTGTGAATCTTTATTGAGTTAATAACAATGTCTGCTCTGAATTTCATGTGAATAGCTACATTGGAAATATGTTTTATGACAATATTGTTGAAGTGTTGAATACTTATTTCCCCACTGTATATAAGTTATTGGTTGTAGGTATGCTGCAGTGTATTTCACTACTTGCTCTTTTGTGCCAGTTTATTTCAAAGTACTTTCTGGTTCCCAAATGGGATGGCGGTCGTGCTCAGAGCTGCCACACGCAAGCAGCTCAATCTATACTTATATACAATTCCAGATACGGAACCCACTTACATTTAGGTGTGCCTCATCTGCAGTCTGGGGACCCCCCCATTACAATTTACCAATTTACGATTTAGTTGCTTAGCAGACGGTTTTATCCAAAGCAACTTACACCGCTTACAATTTCTACATTCATCCACTTATACAGCTGGATATTTTACTGATCCTTCAACCTTTCAGTTACAAGCATTTCACCTTAACCATTACACCACCAGCTGCCCCTAGATTTTACCAGCTGAACACGGTGGATGTTTTAGAACAAGAGTGCTTCTAGGGCCAAGCCCTCCATCGCCGACCAACTGGTGAGTGTAATGCCTGTATATGGTTGACGTGGTTTATACTCCCCAGTTTGCGTGGAGATCGATGGCTTTCCAAACAGCTACAGAATCCTTACCTATTAGTGATGGTTCATATTGCATATTTGAAAAGTTTGGTTACCTTGAAATACACTTATGAACCATCAGTCTTCGCATTCGCTGTGATGCTGCAGTGGCTCGGAAAAAAATTTAAAAAGTGTCATCGGTGCCGAATATCATTGGGTTGGGGTCACATGACACCAAGCACTCTTGTGAGATTTGGCATATCTGCTCAGATATTCTGGGTTCTTGAGGGAAATAACCCATTTGTAATTTGTAATATTTCTATTTCAGGGAACCACGGTTATGATAATAACCCCTACGGAACACCAGCTTTTCAGGACTGTGAAGGGAGGGAATTCTTTTTCCACAGGTGCAAATAGTGTAAAATGATGGTAATTGACATGGACAATTTGGGGGGAGTAGGCTTAGTGATTAATTATTGTAAAAATTGGACACATCATAAGCCAACATGATGATGAATGTGTCCTTCTAGTATAAAGTGTCAAACGGAAACAACAGTGACTCTTCACAACGACTGTTTCAGTTTCCCAAGGTAGTCTAATTTAATGTTTCAGACTAGTGTCATTGTGTTGAGACAGTGCTGGCCAGTGCCCCTTTATACTTGTTCTTGGCATAATTTAAAGGATTCCTAAACTACTTATACTCGAACTACTGTTGTGTTGTTTAACATTATTTGTTTATTAAATTTTGTTTTCATATTTCTGTTTATAATTGTTCAGTAGACTGTGATGGATAGAAGGGCACACTGGATTATGTTTCCTTTCCTGTCCAGTGCACTGTGATGGATAGAAAGACACACTGAATTATATTACTGGAAGGTCTGTAGAAAGACAGAGTAAAGATGTCAGTGCTGGATCCTTCCAGGCCATAAAGACACCTGAAAGATTGTAGCTCAGGAATTTAGGGGCAATAAAAAAGAATCACACCTTTTTTAACTTTCTTCCTCTCACCTCCACTTATAATTGATGTTCACATATTAACCACCTGAAAAGGGTTAGATTAAGGACAAAACAAGTCTCTCTTATTTCCTTTCTGGTTTGTGTTGAATTTGTTTGTCAGGAAGTGGAAAAGTGAAACTGTGAAAGAGTAATGCATGATAGACGGGGAGATAACAAATTAAGAAATACCACGCTTGACAAGGTTCTGTCTTATATTATTATTATTATCTTTAGTTTTTTGTTCAAATCAACATCAACATCAAAAAAAGCCAAATATACAGTTATGTCTCAAAACATATAAAGATACCATGTTTTTACCAACAGTTCAGCTAGTTATTCTTATGAACCCTGAAACATATCTACTACTGGTATTCCCAGTATCAGTAGATCCCAATTCCCAGTAGATTGTTTCTGTGCCTAAGGGAGATGGATCAGATGAGATTCTTCAGGGAGCCTGCGAATGGAAGTGAGCGCGCTAGCTGAACACTGGCAGGTCGATCGTAGCATAATGGAAGGATGTCTGGGGAAGAATCTGGATGGAGGGTGCCAGGGATGGGTTATTGAGGGCAGGAAGAGGGATCCTTTTTTGTAATTAATTGTTTTTATTTTCCATCAACAAAGCATACAAAAAATATCTCAGAAGAATCCGTACAGAAAACAGAAAATAACTATATATATGTCAAAACAGCGCCGACTCACCGAGGCATGGACTCTGCAAGACCCCTGAAGGTGTCCTGTGGGATCTGGCACCAAGACATTAGCAGCAGATCCTTCAAGTCCTGTAAGTTGCGAGGTGTAGCCGACATGGATTGGACTTGTTGGTCCAGCACATCCCACAGATGGAGATCTGGGGAATTTTGAGGCCAGAGCAACACCTTGAACTCTTCATCATGTTCCTTAAAACGTTCTCGAACAATGCATGCAGTGTGGCAGGGTGCATTATCCTTCTGAACGAGGCCACTGCCATCAGGGAATACTATTGCATGGGGGTGTACCTGGTCTGCAACAATGTTTAGGTAGGTGGCACGTGTCAAATTGACATCCACATGGATGGCCAAACCCAGGGTTTCCCAGCAGAACATTCAGAGCATCATACTCTCTCAGCCGGCTTGTCGTCTTCCCACAGTGCGTCCCGTAACCATCATTAAAACTTTCTGTGACTTGTGCCCCAATAGACCTTCTATTGGTTCGTACCAGACGGGATAGCCTTCGTTGCCCTTGTGGATCGATGAGCCTTGGGCGCCCAAAACCGTGTCGCTGGTTTGTGGTTTGTCCCTCCTCGGGACCCACTTATTGGTAATGGTTCATAGTTCATTAGTGAAACGCAGAGTCTAAGGTTATAGCCATCAGGGAAAAAAGAGATACCTATTAGTTCATTCTGATAATTTTCATATATTCATATATATCATTCAAATAATTCATTATTTAAAACTAAACAAAATTACCACACAGGAAGCAGGCGGAGCTAATTATGTGAAAAATAATTTACAATATTCATATTATTATTTAGGCTGGAAGATTAGCTAATTATGACTATGAGTGCACAGCGATGGTGCATAGATTGCTGCCTGAGTAGGAATCTATTGGTCTTCTCCTGGCTTGTTCCTACTTTCGGCTTCCTGGGTGCCAGTAGGCCAGCAGTGCCATCAAGTGGGACATGCCACCAGCAGCCAGTGCCAATGCGCTAATGGGTTATTAAATTGAATTATACATTGAATTACTTATTTTTATTGGCCCCTCATTCCTTAATCAACACCTGCCTCTAGTGAAAAGGCATAACAAACTGCTGGCACTGTTAGTCCTGAATAGCCATTACCCATGTTTTTTTTAATTTTTTTTTTAAAGAATAACAAAAATAAAAAAGCCTGCATAGGTTTGGAGTGAAGTGCATTTCTATTCCTGAACAGTGTCTGTCTCTTTTCTTGTCCTCAACACGTTTTTTAATGAAGTTCAAAAGTTCAAAAGAAGTACAAGTTCTCTCTTTGATTCTGTACTGTGGCTAGATGTTTCTTTCTTTTCTTTAACCATTTACAGCATACTGCCGTGTCATATCTTTCAATGTGGACAGGTAGTCTACTACAGTGTCATGTATTTTCTCAGCTGAGTAGCACTGGACTTATGTGTGAGTGTTCTAGCACAGTGGTTCTTAAACTGGGGTCCATGACCAAAGGGGGTTCTTGCTTTTACTATCGATGTTGCTGTTTAGCATTAGCACCTACATTGTAATGTAGTCCTGAAGTTTGACTAAACTGTTTGTTCAGTAATAACCAACTTAAAATATAAAGCATCAGCTCACATAAGAAAAAAATGATGCTGATACAACAGACTACTGCTGTTCATACATGTAAAGTCAATCAAATTTTATAACTGCAGCTTTTAAATGATAATTTTCTCCTGTATATATGCTACTTTAGCTGGTGCCGTGACAACATTTGTTCGCTGGATGGTCTTTTCTCTACAGACTGTGTCACTGAGGTCAATGAATGTGATTGCAAGCTCCTTTTTAGTTAAATTAAGTTACAGTACATAACAATGTCATAATCTCCCATGTCAAATCTCATAAGTTTGAGAACCTCTGTTCTAATGGTTTATTATTATTTATTTACTTAATAAATTTTAATCATTTGGAACCGCCAGTTTGTATTTTTCTCTCCAATTATGAATCACTAATTGTGCTATTGATACACATTCAACAAACAGGGATGGTGAAGAAGCATGATAGTTTCCTACAATCCTAGTTTCCTGTCTCTTTTATGCTGTGCATGAGGTTCAGTGATGATTGGAAGAAAAGCAATGTGATGGTTTACTCTGATTCCTGGTGTTTGTACAGTGCTGTCATGGGGCCACTTGCTGTTAGTGGTGATGGGGTCCTGGGAAGTAAATGTTTTTTTTGTTTTTTTTGTTTTTTTCCCCCCCATCTGTGACAAAAAGATTGCCGTAAAGTTAATGAGAACTTATTCGATATATAAGAAAGTTGGACCCATTTATGGTTAATTTACTTATTCAAAGTACCTATTGAAGTTGGAACAATTTTCTATGGAAAATTAATGCTATATCAGATAATGTTAACATTGGTAGGATTTAGTACATGGACTATATTCATATATTAAAATTTTGCAGCGCATGATTGTTTTGAGCAGTTGGAGACCAGTCCAAATTTGATGCAGAATTTCCCGCAAACCAGCTGAATTAGGAAACATTTTTTGGTTTATTTGCTGCCAAGGTGAAGCGTCCTGTTCTTTTTATTTTATTTTAATTATTACAGAAACAGTACACTCCACTAATATTGGCACCCTTGGTAAATATGGGCTATGAAAAAAAAAAAAAATTATTGTTTATCCTCTTTTTATCTTTTTATTCTTTTTATTAATTTATATATTCTGATTCATATTTTAAGTTTTTAAGTTCACCTGAGTCATTTGGAACACTTAAGTGGTAAGCTGTGACTTTGTTTCACCGGGGTATAAATATGGCCACATTCCCATAGTCATCCATCACTATGAGAAAGACCCGAGAATGCCGTAATGATGTGCGAAAAAAGTATCTGCACAAATCAGGAAGTGGGTATAAGAAAATTCCCATTTCCACAATCAGGGCAATAATTAAGAAGTTTAAAGCAACTGGAGATAACAATTAACAATTGGCCTGGAAGAGGACATGTGTCTAAATTGACGCCACAATTTGAGTTGCCAAAGATTCTCCAAGGATCACAGCTGGAGAATGGCAGACGTTAGTTGGGTCTTCAGGTCAGAAAGTCTCAAAACCACCATCAGACACCGCCTACATAACCTGGGAGGATAAAAAAAAGCATAAGAAAGCATTTGCTTTCATCAAACAACAAACTCAACAGTTTTCCAAATGTTACTGGAATTTTCAATGGGAATGGAACCATGTTTGGTCAGATGAGACCAAAATAGAGCTTTTTGGAAACAAACATCAGAGGTGGGTTTGGCGTACACAGAAAGAATAAGGATCAGAATCAGGGTTTTTTCCATGGCCATCCCAGTCCCCTGACCTAAACTCTATAGAAAAACTGTGGGATAAGCTGAAGAGGAGAGTGCGTGGACCTTGGAATCTGCAGGATCTGGAGAGATTCTGCATTGAGGAATGGTCTCAGATCCTTTGCCATGTGTTATCCAACCTCATTACACATTATAGGAGAAGACTCAGAGCTGTTATCTTGGTTACACAAAATTTTTAATTAAGTGGTGTCAGTTGTGGTACACATACATTTTAGAAAAATATTTGTTTATGATAAGACTGAATGAAACAAATATTTTTTTCACAGCCCCGTTTTGCAGATATTTACCAAGGGTGCAAATATTAGTTGATGGCACTGTACAAGCATAGTGTTTGCAGTTTTCCACACCATACGCCATACACCATGTTAAGCATAATATATACAGCTTCATTACATAGGCTAAATTAAGTTAGCTTCTCCAATGTCTGGAACATTTTCTAAATATTAACATTTACATTTCTTTTTATTATTATGGAAAACAATTTTATTCAAAGTGACTTTAAGGATCATCAAAAGGCAAACTGAGCAGCTCCAGCTTCTACAGTAGCACAATAGTAACGTGACAGTATACAATGCTCTTGTGACAGAGTTGGGTCAACATGCAAATTTGGTAGTTAGTAAATAACTCTGAATGGAAAAAAAAAAAATGAATGGTGAATATTCGTTTCTTACTTTTAATGCTGGGGCCTCAGTTTGGAAAGTTCTTCCCCAGCCACAGACCCGAGACCAATGCGGCAATAAGAACCCATGGGATGTTTTTTTTAGAGAATAGCGCATTACATCAGTTACTGAGGGATATTGATTTTGGTGGACTTTCTGTGAGTCTTTATGGTTTGGTATGCGCTGACTCACTGGCCAGCATTAATCGCTGTAAAAGCCCACATGCTTTAAGGATCAGAGACTACAACAGGTTATTTAACACAGATAATCTATCATTTTTTCTCTCTTGGTAAATTGGAGTTTGGTGTGTGTGTGTGTGTGTGTGTGTAAGTGTGAGAGTGAGAGTGAGAAGCCACAACTGGCTTCTACCCACATGTTAGATATTGCTATATAACTGGTACTCTGTTTACTAATAGATACATTTGCAAGTGCAAACATGTAGTTGTTGTCTTTTTCCATAAGATTTATCTTCATAATTTCTCCTTCCATCAAACTGCGGCTCTTCCGTGGGTTACTTATGCTCTATTAGTTGAGACTATTTGTAGGCCTTGAGATGGAGAGGCAAAGGAAATGCATATGAGTGTTCAAAAACCTTTATTTTTTATTTTTGCTGATGACCATTCCTAATAGCTGTAATCCCACCTGTTAAATTGATTGAATATTTCAAACAATCCACAAGAAACCTTTTAATTTTTAAAACACACTAAATCAATTATTGTAAGGTAACATTGATTTTATGTTGGGAAATATTTGTGTGGCTAATTAAAAACAGAAATACGCTGCTTGCATAAATATTCAACCCGCACATATTTGGTATAGCCACCTTTTGCTGTGATGACCAGTGTTTTTGGGTATGTATGTACCAGCTTTGCACCCACTGGCGAAGTGATTTTGGCCATTTTGTCTTGGCAGATTTGCTCCAGTTTGTTCAGGTTGGTTGGACAATGTTTGTGGACTGCAATTTCCAAATAGTGACACAGATTAGGATTTTGACTGGGCCACTATAAGACATTTACCTTTTCTTTCTTGAGCTACTTAAATGTTACGTTGGCCTTGTCTTGCTGAAAGTTTAGCAAAAACTAGCTTCAGTTTTTTTGCAGACTGAAGCAGGTTCCCTTGCATTATTTCCCTGTATTTGCTCCATCTATTCTTGATTCAATACTAAAAAATTGCCCAGTATGAATTACATTACACCACACACAGGGATGGTGAAGAAGCATGACTAGTTTCCTACAATCATAGTAATCCTAGGAAGCATCCTTACAGCATGATGCAGCCACCACCATACTTCACTTCAGGGATAGTGTGTCTTGAGGCATGGTAAGTTTTAGGTTTGAGCCACACATACTTTGAGTTTTTGGCAAAAAAGCTCCATCTTGGATTCTTCTGAGCATGAAACACCTTCCTACATTGCAGCTTTGTCTGTTATGCTTTCAGGCAAACTCCAGATGTGCTTTTAGATGGTACATTTGAATAACGGCTTTCTTGCCACCCTCCCATACAGGCCAGTATTATGTAGAGTTCTTGATATGGTAACTGGTGCACCATTGCTTCTCTCCCAGCCACTAAACTCTGTAGCTCCTTCAAAGTGATTGTTGGCCCTCTCTGTGGCTTCTCTCACAAGTCTCCTTCTTGTTTGAGCGCATAGTTTTGAGGGACGGCCTGTTCACGGTACATCTTCCACAATCTGACTATTTGATCCAACTGTGTTCACTAGCATATCCAAACACTTGATGATGATGATGATGAGTGTGTGTGTGTGTGTGT
>JAOVYW010004092.1:0-13441 GCA_025775045.1 Hiodon tergisus | reverse complement strand
TCTACATCCCTATGTCCCCAGGCAAGTGCTCTCTTCTAATTGGTCACCCTCTAACATCTTAGTCTCTGGATTGGCTTGCTCTGTTCCCCAGGCTGTGCACACGAAGCCGACGGCGTAACGGGCGGTCTGCTGAGGGGTGACCCTGCGCAACAGGGGCACAAGCCCTGGGACGGCCCAGGACGGCCTGCGGCGGTAACACCAGAGCGTGCCGAAATGAATGGCAGTTCTAGTTCTAGTTTGTCATTTTGCAATTTATCATTTAACAGAAAGTTCATGGAGTGCTTCTGGGGTCTGGGAATAATTTAGTTCCGACGTTTCCTTGTGGGGTGCACTTCCTTGTGTGGAGAACGAAAGCCCTAAAAGTCTTCACTACTTTTGATCGGTCTGATTTGCTTTCAAATTAAAAATGTCTAGAAGCTGGTGTCTTAAATTCTTTTTAATCTTATCTAGCATCTGTAAAAGCTACAAATCTGGTGCCAAAGGAGGTGAATTTAGACTTTGGATGACACCATTGGCTCATCTCCATCAGCTCTATTAGGGTTGTTAAACGATTAAAGATTACAATTAAAATAATCTCAATCATTTACCCCACTGTTTTTGTTGCCCCACCCTTTTTGAAAAGCTTTTTTTGAGTTTCTATCATAGTATCTTTAATGCTTAGCACTAATTCTGTTCAACAGTGACGTAGTGCCGCAGTAAGGTGTATTTCCGTGATATTGTACTTGGTTTGTATTTGAGTTTCCTTCCCAGCTATAACACCACTGGACCTTAGCCTCACTCTACTTTCCCTACGCTCCTGTAAGCAAGCTCCACCCTCAGTGCCTGGTCCCTAGTTTGAATAGTTTCCCATGGTTACCCATTTCTGGTTTAGCTGAATTAACCAACGTTGTGTTCTGCTGTAATCCGATATCCAAAACAGACATTTGGTAGGCAGAGAAACAGGTTTCTTCTGAGGATCCGGTTGGGGTAATTTGCCTCCCGTTTAGTCAGCAATTATGTCAACTCTGGACTTTGCGAACTTTACCCTTCTGCCCTCTTTCCATTTGAAAATATTTTTCTTTTTCTTTTACACTTAGTTTTCAATGCTCTCCATAGTTCTAGTCTCTATACTCCCCCAATTCCTCCAACACATTGTGCTGGTGTTTTGATTTCAGCCATATGAAAGTGTAGCACACATTAACTTTGCCTGTTCCTGTCTACCCCCTTTCTTTCCAGTGTTGGGAAGGTGCTTACCCAGCATTGGATTTCTGACCGACATCCCCAACAACTTCACTCTGCCTGGGATAGCCTCCGTAAACGACACAGCCAGCGCTATCAGAAACGGCACCAGGTACAATGGGTCCTCCATGCCTGCGCTGAGATACGGCTAACTCACTCGCTCTTCCTCAGGCAAACGTTCCACACCACACACACCACATACCACACACCACACACCCACACACCACCACACACCCACACACCACCACACACACACACACACCCCCACACACACCACATACCACACACCACCACACACCACCACACACACCACACACCACACACCACACACCTCCCACACCACACACCACACACCACACCACAAACCCCACACACACCCACACACACACACAAGTGTTTGCCTGTAATAACAAGTTTTAACATTTATTTTGTGTGAAATAATCTGTTCCCACACTGGATTTATAAAGATGTTAAAAACGTTTCTGAGTAAAACGAATGGTTAAAAAAAATCGTGGTAAGTTCAAAGACCATGATACAGACGACATCTATTTGCAGAAACAACCCAAGGTGCATTTCTTTGTACTCGAGTGCACACTCCAATATGGACCGTATTGGCGAGTCACACTGAGTGGTTCTTAGACCAAATTACCAAACTAACACTTCTCCCTCATTGCTTCTTAGCCTGGACGGCTTTAGTGCTTTAACCAATCCCTTTAAAAAATGTCTTGTCTTCTGACTACTCTTGCCTTCTGTGCCAGTGATCTGATTTCAGGTTTCAACGCTAAGCAAATAGGAGTACGAATCTTTGAAGACTTTGCCTTGTCGTGGTATTGGATTCTCATGTGAGTATCTGTGACGTTTTTGACACCGCCCCCGTTGACAAGCGCACCTCACAGCCAATCAATTGACCGCCTAGTCTTTTGTACCAATGAACCTTTAAAAACAAAAAGGTTTTTTTTATTTTAAATTCAGCTTCGTGTCTTTCGACATTCTTTTGACGTTTAAAATGCGATGACAAGTTCAGTTGAAAGATACAGCACCTGCCTGTAAAACTGGATATGAACATGGGTTGTAAAAGAGATCAGATTGTTTCCCTGCCCTGCCTTGGCCGTGACCCAGTATCTCTTTCCCTCTCAGAGGGCTTCTGATAGCCATGTGTCTCAGCCTGCTCTTCTTGCTTCTTCTGCGGTTCATGGCTGCTGTACTGGTCTGGGTTCTCATTGTGGGAGTTCTGGCTGTGGGAGCCTATGGTAAGTTATACAAAGCACCGAAACGCACCCTGTGTCCGTATCTCCGGCTTGACATCCAGAGTCAACGGTCAGTCAGTTGGTCCCTGACCGTGTATGTTACTTATTGACCGTAATGTGTGAGAGTGCGTATGGTCAGGTGTGTGTGTGTGTGTGTGCGTGCGTGTTAGCTCCAGCAGGTCTATGCGAGTAAGCCCCTTTGGTGACTGGTCGTTGACAATGCTGCTCTGTCACAGGGATATGGCACTGCTACTGGGAGTATAACAACTACAAGAATTCCAGCGTAACTATCAGTGACCTGGGCTTCAGCACCAACTTCTCATCCTACCTGCAGGTCAAAGAGACCTGGCTGGCCTTCTGTGAGTGCGCTTTCACCCGTCTGTCAGTCACCCAGAATGCCTCTCCCAGTCGGGAAGTCATCTCGCCAATCTGTTCAATCTCCTTGTTTCCACTGGAGCGAGTGGCGAGTCTGTGCCGATTGGCTGTTTGTGCTGGTTTTGTGTTGTGCCGCTACGACCCCCAACACCCCCTCTCTTCCTCACTCACCGTTTCAGTGATAATCCTGTCTGTGGCGGAGGCCATCCTGCTCTTGCTTCTCATCTTCCTGCGAACCCGGATACTCATCGCCATCGCTCTCATTCAGGAGTCCAGCAAGTACGTGCAAACTGGTCACCCTTTCCCCACCCATCACTTTCCTATTGTGTCCTTTATTTATGTCAAGATAGGAGTCAACACAGGTGAATTATGTTAATTGGTGTTATTGTTCTGTTTGCTAGCAGCTGTGGTCTAGGGAGACACACACACACACACACACACACACACACACACACACACACACACATATAAGATCATTAATTTATTTTACAACCTAAAAATAACACCCTAATTTAATGGGAACTATTTTGCGAAACATTGATGTAGGCCTGTAGAATTGGCCGTGATTAAGAGGACCCACAACGCAGTTGTTTTGTTTAGTTTTTTACCTTGGAGGGCCTGAGTGCTTCGAATTAGAGTGTGAGCACTGTTTAGAGACTTGTTGTTCAGGTAATTTTACTTTGACTAAAATCTAAAAGTTTTTGAATTCCTGAAATGTTTTCATACAGACGCTGTTATTGGTGTTTCATAATGTAAATATTCACGCCAGCATGATTGTAATGAGCATATCTGACTTGTCTCTAGGGCTGTGGGTCACATGATGACTACCCTGCTCTATCCCATCATCACCTTCGTACTGCTGGTCGTGTGTGTCTCCTACTGGGGAATCACTGCTCTGTATCCTCTTACACTGCCCTCTATCTGTGTTTGCCAGTACTGCGCTGTCTGTGTTATCAGACAGTTATAGTTGATGCCTTGTGCTCGGCCGCTGTGCGTGTGCATCTGCGCTCCACATTTCTGGGTTATCCCTCCTGACACCACGTGTCCAGATACCTGGCCACATCTGGGGCGCCCATTTACAAAGTGGTGGCGCTCAATTCCTCCGTGGGTGACTGCAGGTTCATCAATGGCACGGACAGCTGCGATCCTCTGGTAACCCTCCCCGTTTATCCACACATTCCACCCGTGACGCCTGTACACATTCTGGACAGCGGTATTGTTTGTATTGTGATGTATTAGCTAAAGAAATCCTTCAATCAAAATAGACTCTGGTAAGGAACATTATTCAAGTATGTAACAGCAAAATTCCTTCTGGTACCCACGCCCCACTTTTTTTTGCCCAATATCTTAACCACTCTTAAGCAACCTGCTGCCCACTTGATTACATGTATAGAGTTATCACGAACGTCAACCTTGGCTTGGAACCTACCATTCTAGGCTTTAAGATGGCCTGACCTCTCCAGGCTAGTCCTCTAACCTCATGCGATCCTATGAAAATGAGACAGAATAAACGGTACTGTTGTTTGCAGTGATTAATCCCAGGGAGCACTGCGATTGACTGTGTGATTATCTCTAGCCTACAGATATAGGTCAAATATGCTGTATTTTCCACCTTTCTTCCATCCACATCCCAAAATGCAAGCATCCCAACATGCAAGAACTAAGACAACTGCGCACACAGAAACATTAGCATTTGACATCATCCAAAGACCTCGCAAACAAGCTTAAGACCAATTTATTTCTCTCTTGCAACTGACTGCTATCCTTCTCTGTCACTAGCCACCTTCCTGCTCATATCCTCGTCCTCATCCCTTCCTCACCTTCCATCTCCGTTTATCCCAAATTCTCCTTATATCTTCTCCCTCCTCTCACTCGGCTTTCCAGCTGTCTCTCCTCCAGTTCTCCCTGCCAACGCCGCCATTACCCACTCCCTCTCTCTCTGCCTTCCCCCAGGGCTTCAACTCCTCAGCCTACCCGTTCTGCCCCTCGGTGAGCTGCGCCTTCATCAAGTACAACGACGAGGGCCTCTTCCAGAAGAACCTCTTCAACCTGCAGATCTACAACGTGGTGGCATTCCTGTGGTGCGTCAACTTTGTCATCGCCCTGGGCCAGTGCACGCTGGCTGGCGCCTTCGCCTCATACTACTGGGCCTTCAGCAAGCCTTCAGACATCCCCACCTTCCCATTGACCCAGGCCTTCATCCGCTCCCTGAGGTGAGAGTCGCCTTGGGGGGCTGCAACCTGGTCCCTCAGGTCCCTCCTCCAAAAGCCCTTTTCATTGATAATCCCATCCCAGTTTTCTCTGTGACAGATTTGCTTGGTGTTTCTGCAGACGTCCCAGCTGCCTTCGCTTCCCCTGCTTTTGTAAATTTTTCTGCATTTTATGGTTCTGACATGGCTATTGGCGGTTTCCTGTACTTCCTGTTCTGCTGTGATTGGAGGGTCGCTCAATGTCCCTCTCCAAGGCCTTTAAAAGCTGTGACAGAGGACGGAGGGATGTGAAGGGAATGAGCAGTTTTGGTCTGTCTTTCCCCTTCGTCACTGCAGGTACCATGTGGGCTCCCTGGCGTTTGGTGCTCTGATCCTCACGCTCGTCCAGATCGTGCGGATAATGCTCGAGTACCTGGATCACAAGTTCAGAGGTAAGGCCATAAGGACACCCACTCTCTGGTCAGTGCTCACTATAAAGTTTTTAACTGCACCAAGAACCAAGTAACTATAGCACTCCTGTTTACTTTGCACTTCCGCTGTTTCTTCTGTTATCCAGTCAGTCAGTGAGTGTGTGCATAACTATTAGCATTTTTCAGTTAAATGCGGATATACGGAAGCTGTTAGCTGGTCAGTGCAGTTTGTAGCCACTTTGCTAATGCAGTATAAGTGTACTGTAATAGTCTCTTTGTGTTTCCCTAGCCGCTGAGAACCCTTTTGCACGGTTTATTATGTGTTGCCTAAAGTGCTGCTTCTGGTGTCTGGAGAAGTTCATCAAGTTCATCAATAGAAACGCCTTCATAATGGTAAGTCTCCCCACAGTGTCTTTCAGTCTACTTCGCTAGTCAATGTGCCAACGAGTCTAGTGTTCTACTAGTGTACTAGTGTTCGCCAGTCAATGTGCCATAATCCAGAAATGTCAGCAGGTGAGCTGCCCTACCCCCCTAAAAAATTTATTTTCAAATTAAGACTAGGAGATCTGGCTGCCTTTGGTCGTATCTTTAAATCAAATCTTTTGGCCTCCCTAATGGCTCAGTTGGCTAAGGTGCACGCTTCAGCGCAGACTGAGCCCCATGAGATAGAATTTGCAGGTGGTGATTGCGCCAATTGAGATTCGGACCGGTAGAGCACAGTGTGGCACGCTGTGCTGGGTCTGGTTGGATCAGCAGGGTTTCTCTCAGGCTAACAAGCTTCTTTCGGTTTCCTGGGTGCCTGCAGGCTTGCAGTATCAAAGAGAGAGCGACGTGCCTCTCCTACAATCTGCACCGAACCGCTTGTGCGGTCTGTGGAGCCTGCAGTGTGCAGAGGAGACCGTTGGCTCGTCCTTACTCGCCCTCTCCATGAGTGCTGGCAGGATTCATAGCGACAAGCTGAGATGCATTAGCACAATTGGCTATTCCAAACTTGGGTGAAAATACAAAAGAATACCCTAGTGTGTATGAAAAATTAAATCATAATAGATTAGTTGTTCTCCTGGTCTTGGGCCGGTTTCCATTCCAGATGAGCACCAAGATGCTTGAATTAACAAATTTAAAAAAATTATAATTTTAAAAACCTATTAAACAAGATTTATAAGACGTCCCGGACATCGGCCCTCCGAGACCAAGATTGAGAGCCTCAGTAGTTTGCGTAGTTGGTTTCTAGCATCAGTTTCACCATTATCGTGATTTTTTTCTTGGTTTAACAGATTGCCATATATGGTAAAAACTTCTGCGTATCTGCCAAAAATGCCTTCATGCTGCTGATGAGGAACATTGTGAGGTGAGTTTAGCTGCACCGCGCTTTTTATGGCTTGTCAGAGTTTGTTTGTTTGTTTGTTGTCAGGCCAACAAACTGCCAATGATGCTCTGGCAAGGCCACGTCCTTACACAAGCCGGGCTCATCTTCAAACTGTCTGCTCTTGAGTCTTTGCCAGGACGTGGCCTCTGTCCCATGATACAACCTGTGTGGCTCACTGTTGGGCGCCAAAGTTCGACGAGCTTGTTTCCATGACAACCTTTGTTTCCGTCCACAGGGTGGTGGTCCTGGATAAGGTGACAGACCTGCTCTTGTTCTTTGGCAAGCTGCTAGTGGTCGGAGGAGTTGGTAAGATCTTAGCCTTTTTGGACCAATGTAATTAGACTCTTAATTTTAGAAAAATATACTGTGCAAAAGGTTAGCAGATTACCTTCTACTGTTATTCCCATTTTATTTTCTATGAATTTGTCTTTTCTCTTCATTATTATTTGCCCATTGGGCATTAACTAAACCTCTGAACATGACATGATTGTTTGGATTAACTGTTCCGTGGTGGAGAGTGTTACTAGGTCATTTTGTTTTTTCTTAGGTGTCTTGGCATTTTTCTTCTTCTCGGGACGAATACAGTTGCCTGGAAATTCCTTCCGTGCCGAAACACTCAACTACTATTGGGTGCCCATTATTGTAAGTGCTGTCAGTCATACATTAACCACATTTCCCAGTGGATATTCTTTTAGTCTTTATCTCCTGTGTGACTGAACTGGATTCTAATGGGTTTGAGAGCCTGGAATAGCTGTACTACCAACACTGAGAACTGCATATTATTGCAATAAAGTTTATTACTTTTGCATTTATTATATGTAGCTGTCACTACACTCAGGAACTAGCGGACTATATGGATATTACATACACATACACACGTCCATTCTGTCCATTGTCTTCCCTGTGATTCAAGTTCATTCCCTTTCCTCATTCAATCTTGGCAAAGATCAAAGTGAAATGGACTGGGTTTGAGCGTTATGAGATCAGATATAAGCTTGATTAAATAAATGTCCACTAATTTGGCTACATTATGAGAACCTAACCACCAATTGTTTCTATGAAAATAAATGTTATAGACATCCAGCGTTTGGAACACAACCCATTCTTAAGTTGAGGACCCTCTGTAATGGTTTGCGATTTGTATGAAATGGACCCCAACGAACTTTGTGTGAGTGTTTAGTAATGCTTTGCTTGTAAAGCTGTGTCTTCATCAGGATTGTACCGGTGCAGGTGAACTGAAGGGTCACGTTCAAGGGCTTAGCACTGCTTACATTATTAACTCTGACTCAATGGCTGGTTGTTGACTTTACTCCTCTGTTTCTGCGTTGCAGACCGTAGTGGTGGGAGCGTACTTGATCACTCAGGGCTTCTTCAGTGTGTACAGCATGTGTGTGGATACGCTCTTCCTCTGCTTCTGTGAGTATCCACCACCACCGCACAGCCACACAAACCCAGTCCAAACACAAACGTGCCGTTAATCAGCCCGCCAGTAGAATGGGTGCGGCTCACTAATTCCAGTTTAGTAGAGTCCCTGGTTTGGAGTTGGCTCTAAATAATATCATAACGTCATAAAGCTCTGATGTTCCATTCTGGGGTAAAAATGCTATTTTGATCTCACAGTATTGTAATTTAGTAATTTCTGTGAAGCGTGACGGCGCGTAGAAATGCTTGACCGTGGGACAGCTGTACTGCAGTGGTCCTACGTGCCACAGCAGAGCGTCACACACTGTCGTATTGAGACGCTGTTTTGCGTGCCTCCAACGCCTTCTTTCGTTCCCAGTGGAAGACTTGGAGCGGCATGATGGAACAGTGGAGAAGCCCTATTACATGTCCAAAAACTTAATGAAAATCCTTAACAAGAAAAACAAAGCGCCTAAAAAGGACCAATGAAAAGGCAGACTGAGTGAGGCCCACCCCCAACCCACACACACTTTTAATTAAGCCGTCTTTTAGTGAATGCTAAAATGCTAACATACCGATGTTATAAAATTCTGTCGTTTCTTTGCCTCTCCCAGGCTCCTCTGTTTTTGTCTTTTACTCCAATGAGTTGAAGTTTACAGTGATTGTCGTGAATGTCTGTTTGCACTTCGACACGTCTAGTTTCCAGCGTCAAAATCTAGTCAATGTACATCGTTCATTGGCTGGGATCACCAGTGACAAGTCAGGTTTAGCCATCTAGCATTGGCGATCATTACTGGCGGATCGTTAAATCTGCTGGTTAGTCCAGTCAGTCGACAAATTGGTTGACTCCTTGTGAAAGCAGTTTTGTTCTAACTGAAAATTAATGATTATTTTAAAAAGCCTTTTAACATTTGCCCCAAATGTAGAACACAGAAATGGTTCTAAAGGAAGTTGTGACTGAAAACGCGCACCTTTTACTATGTCTATTTTTAAACGTCAACAGCCATACCTTAAAACACTAAAACTGCACAGACCAAAGGTAGGGTGTATATATCACTATACAACTGTCACAACAAAGAAAACTGTGATTGTTTTATAGTACCATGTGTGATCTTTGCACTTTTGTTTTATTGTAAAATCCAATTTTATACAATGGTTTTGTGTGACCATGTAGAAATCTGTAATAAATAAAAAAAGGAAATTTATTTAAATAAGGAAATAATCCAAGCTGCCTTTTTTGCACAAAAAAGCCCCTCCACTACAGAATAGTTTACCAAACTTTGGTCTGGGAATCAGAATGTCTCAATGTTCAAAAGTGAGTTTAAAAACCGATCGGTTCAATTTGTCCTTTAGCCATCTTGGGTGCTGATTACGGCAACAGAATAGAATCTCTAGGCGCAAAGACCTTTCCTTGCCCTCACCTCTCTATTAGTAGGCCTATCCTCATTGGTCTGTCTGAGCTCTTAGGAGTCGGGAAAGACTCCGACCACCCTCGTGCCCATATTACCCTCCCTTACACCTCACCACTTGCTTTTGTCACGCGAACACTGGATCAATCTACTCGACCTCACCTTTTTTGTCAGCTTCTAACCCTAAGCAGCTTTTCTTGGGGTTTTTTATTTTATTTTCTCCCCTCCCTGGATATCATCTCCGGTGTAGTCCTGGCTGCAGGAACCAAGAACGATCCTCCTCCCACAAACTGCTGAACTGTCATGTCCACTCCTCACCGTTTTCTTTATTCTGAATGCATCTACTGTTAGGTCATTTGCCTGTCCTCTTGACTTGCTCTGGGATCAGGGAATCATTTTGAAGTTATTCCCGTTCTGCACTGGGGGTTTTTTGTTCAGTGCTTTGTGACAAACTCTGTTTCTAAAGGGCCACTATAAAGATTCAATGTGTGATGGGCGGTTTGGCAAAAACTGCCTTGTCCAGGACTGGCCAGGTCTTGGCTGCATCTGTGACAGACCCAGAACACTCACTCCACCCTGCCAGAACCTGTATGAATGTGCCCAGCGTCAGACCAATAGTGTAACGGGGAGAAGGAGGAACAAATGTCAAGCACATCTTTTTCGAGATGCTACACCAGCTAAAGTGCATGAAAATAACACCCCTCGTTTCTCCCTAGTTAGGAAATGCCCGTGGTGAACATCACGACTGACCACAGCAATAAAAGTAAAAACTCACATATGCTTTTAAATAAACAATGCCACAATGGTAATATTAAACATTTATTGAATTAGCTGGAAAACGTTTTCTTGCTTTTTTCCCCACTAATAATTTTCCTTACACATTGGTTTTGCACCATTTAATATTCCAGGCTTTAGTTGTCACAAAAGACGCTTAATACAAATGTTTGGTTTGATTAGACAGTGAGATGAAAACAAAATCCCAGTACCTGTAAATTACCATGAAAACACCTTGTTCCGTATAATTTCTCACTAAATCTCCCTTCTTCATTTTGGCTGTTCTGTGCAAAAGACGGGTTAGTTTGTGTCTTTCTTTTAAAAACGTGGGACTCACTCAACGCTGTTCCGTTTATGTGTGGCGAGGGGGGACACTCTTTGCCCACAAGACAAGTTCGCCTTTGATTGGCTGAGCCACGTGGGGAGCCGGAGCCAATCCGGGGCCAACGCGCTGGATATAGCAACTCGCTTCTGTTAAGTACAGTTCAGAATAGAGCAGCACACAAGGCTAAGAAGAGACATCTGGTGGAATATAGCAGATAGCAGGTGTGTCAAAACATTGAAACAATTACGACCCACCTCAAGCCCGTTATCCACACATGTTCGTTCAGAGACACGTTAAATCAAGCATTCACAATATTCACAAACGTATGCACACACACGCACACACTCATTGCATAAGAATTATAATATTCATGTCACATTTAATGTAAATGTCAGTCATTTTAATAGTGAAACTGTTGATGTCCGTGTCTCACTCACACAGAGAGTTGGCTGAGGCTTCTTTGCACTGGTGTTTACACTTACTGCGGGACCAACCAGTACACCCACTAAATACTTTACTGGACCTGACATTGTTACTCTCTTACTGTCAAAAATCATTTTTCAGCATTGAACACAACACTGCAGTGTTCCATTCCCAATACACTGAGCAGCTAAAGGATACTTCTAAACTCTTGAATATGAAAAATATTCATCTGTTCATTTTACTGCGCACGCCGCTTTGCATTTGCGGGTCATACCCGCGCTTTCGATCAATAAATTCGATCTTTTCTTTAGCGTTACATTTTAACTAGGAGTTATTGTAATATATATGTCACAAATTTTTCCTCCTGAAAATGCAAGCATTTCTTTGGCTTCTGACAGTAATAGCTGGGGCAACTGCAAAAAGAGTGATCAGTTCTATGTTTCAGTAATGTTCCCCCCATCACCAATATTTAATACTGTCGCTATTCACGTCGCAACACTGACACCCAGAATACCAAACAGCCCCCCCACCCACTTCTAAAACATCTACGGAGTGAGAGTGTGTGTGTGTGTGTGTGTGCATGCCTATACATACTGGTACTACAGGAACAGAGACTGGCAGGACAACAGCAACAGATATAAAAAGTAATAAGACAGAGAAAAAAACAAAATATTTTAAATGGAAAGGTGACCCCATCTCTGCTCTCGGTGTTAGTCGTCTGTGGGGCCACACCCCTTCCTGTCCCCACCACAGTCCCGTCAGAAGCCAGCCACTGTCCAAGTCCTGCAGCGTCACTTCTGTCCCGTCTGGTCACGTGAGTCCTGCCCACCCCTTACCCTCCCCGGTGCATTTCCTGTGCAGCGCCAACGTGCTGCAGTGTCCCCAGGTCAGCCACTTGGTCTGTGGGCACCCTAAACCCGCCCCGCCCATCCCATCCGCCCATCCCTCTCCCTCACACGCTCAGCAGCCAGAAGAAGAAGAAGATGGCCACAAACAGGAAGAGAGAGTCCTGCCAATTGTTGCCGTTGTTGGGGTTGCCGTTGCCATGGTTATCAGTACCGTAATGAGGATCTGGTGGAGTAGAGAAACAATGTACACAATGCTCTGGGACTAATTAATGCGCAATGATTCGCATGTATACACACACACACACAGACACACGTATACATATACACACACACACACACACACACACACAATAAATCACAGGTGCGTGTGTGTTGTGCTGTCCCGCAGTCTAAATGTGTCCTGGAATATGGAGGGCCGCCTGACGAGGTGATCAGGAGGGAGGAAGATGTTCGGTTTACCTGCTCTGTGAAACGGGTCGTTGGTGTTGAAAACCGTGGTGAAGAAGCCAAAGGGGAAGGCCCCGATGCCAAAGGACATGTGGAAGCCGGTGTCCCCGAAGCCCTGGGGACAGAGGGTGGAGGAGAGCCGCGTTCAGAGACCGCCGCGCACAGGGACTGTGCTCACACATACCAGGGCATGGCACAGCTGCCGGCCGGTCTCCGTTCGTCACAGCGACGCGCTCTTACACTCAGTTCGCTGAAGTTAAAACGGCGGCCAAACCCTCAGGAGGTGGGCAGTTTAAAATCTAACACCGGGACGATGGCGCAATATAGGGTCCGGGACCTAATCCTGAACACTCCCTTTCCTTTGTTCTAGAAACTCTTAATGGGGCCACAATGCACCTTCTTTAAGCCCTGCGTGTTTCCATGCGTATTTCCATGCTGTGTTCTGAAGTGTAACGTACATTGACCAACCACCACCTTTAAATACGCTAATAAAGCTTTGTTTTTTACCGTTTATACCGGTGGATTTATAACCTCGCTTTACATTAACCCTATAAACACAGAACTAAGCATTCAAACAGTAGGGACACAAACAGCACAATGACTCTTTACAGATCACACAGACATCTACATCTATGGTGAAGGCATTAAGGAACTGTAAAGTAAACCAATGCTTAGCCCCAGGAACACTAATGCCCTACACACACGAAGCAGTGAATGACAGTAGGAATGAAGTAATGGAGACCCACCCCTCTACTCTCTGGCTCTGTTCTCTGGCCCTGGGGTCGAGGTGGGGTTTTCAATCTGCAATAGACGACCGTCAGACAAGTCATCGATCCCACTGTTTCACCACCAACATCTTCCTAGCCCCATCAGATCGATATTTATAACGTAACAATAGTGTCGGGCAAAATGCGCACACACACACACACACACACACACACACACACACACACACACACACACACACACACACACACACACACACACA